>OY744468.1:5780836-6067261 GCA_963556145.1 Hygrocybe punicea | reverse complement strand
AGGTGCCCTTTGGCGTGGATCCCAAGACGGTTCTGTGTGCGTTCTTCAAGGCGGGGCAGTGCGACAAGGGGACGAAGTGCAAGTTCAGCCATGATCTCAATGTTGGGCGCAAGGTAGAGAAGAAGAATCTGTATCAAGATAGCAGGGAGGAGAAGATGGAAGGTGTGTATCGGTCCATGCGGGGGAGTCTTTTGATGATGACATGCTGTTGTTGCAGACACCATGGACAAGTGGGACGATGAGAAACTGGCGCAAGTGGTGCTATCGAAAGCTGGAAACCCGCGAACCACCACCGATGTCCGTGATCTCTCATTGCCCGTTGACTTCATACTTAGAAGCCTCCTATTCAGATTGTTTGTAAACACTTTATCCAGGCTATTGAAAGCCAAAAGTCGCCGTCCCTTCCCTAAAACCTATTAATCTTACTCTGACATTGTTCATGACAGGTTCGGCTGGTTCTGGGAGTGCCCAAACGGTGAACAATGCCAATACCGACACGCTCTTCCGCCAGGGTTTGTTCTGAAATCACAGCGAAAAGCAGCAGAAGAGGCTGCAAAGGGTAAGGTTATTAGTTTGGAAGTGTTCCTCGAGGTGGAGGTGCGCACTTATACACTTACCAAACAACCAGTTTTACCTTGAATCTGCAGCGGCATAAATTGGGTCTTAATCTTACTCCTGTGACTCCCGAAACGTTCGCCAAATGGAAAAAGACGAGGATGGATAAGAAGGAAGCAGAAGCAGAGGCATTGCGCAAGGCTAAGGAGACGCAGCATGCCGCAGGGAAGAATATTGGCATGAGTGGAAGAGATCTTGTACGTGTAACGTTCCACTATTCTCTCGGTTCATTTTTTTTTGGGAAGTGCACTGAAACTTTTGATACAGTTCCAATACAATCCCGAATGGTTCGAAGATGAGGACGACGGGGATGCATCGGACGATTGGGACCTCAACAAATACAGAAGGGAGAAGGAGGAAGAGGATCTAGCCGCAGAGGAACAGCGGATTGCAAATTTAGGACTTGATGAGGGTGGTGTGGAGGACCAGGCCAGTGGGCAATAAGCTGGCGCACTACCACACTTTGCAATGTAGCCTACCATCCCAGGTGTTCGATGGTTTTGAGTGACATGGTGCTACTTCGGGGATTATTATCACAAACAACTCAACATTTAAAGGTGTGATTATAGCATTACCAGATATCGTGAGTCGCAACCGTGACCTATACCTTGAAGCATTATATTTGCACGGGTAATAGAGTCAACAACGAATTCCAATATATCAAGGATACAACGGGATATAAACCACCCGACCGTCACTCTTCCTTCTTCAGACGTTCAGCCAATTCATCTTTGAAAAACTTTTCCACACGAGTAGCGTTTTTAGCATAAATCGAGCCCTCGGGATTATAAGTTCTACAATTGTCGAAGACGAGCTGCGCATCAGCTACGAAGGCATCCAAGGACTGGTACTGCTTGGTTTGTAGCTTATGTTCCATCGTGCTGAAGTCTAAACGGAGGAGCCGAAGGTCAGTGGGGAGAGAAAGGAGGAAGACAACGGCGTCCGATAAATATAACAAACCCATAGGTCTCTTGATAACTTCGTAATAGTCAGCCACCTCATCTCCGTTAACTGGGTTTAGGAAAGCCCACGCTTGAGGGTATCGTTGCAAGTCTGACAAGAGCCGTTGCATGAAATGATGCTCTGCGCTTCGAGGTGTTGCCGGAGCTGGGCTGAATGCGAGTGCTCTTTATCCGGCTTCCAAGGCAATCCTTGAGCCACTTACGGTGCCGCCATCACAGTAGGTATCCATCCACTCTCTCCTGTTCCCGTCGGAAGTCAAAATAGGACATAATGGTATGCCATACACTTACTCAATCCGGGAACATCCTTGTGATCGATAGTGACGTCGGACGGTGCACCATCTTGGAATTGGGGCAAGCCAGGGTAGACGATATGTGACCTGGACATTTCCCTGATCTTTGAGAGAATGGCTTCTCGCTGTTGAGCGATGATGTCTGCTTTCGCGAGGTAGTCCACTTTTCGTAACATGGTGCACTGCATGATCGTTCCTCCTTCGTAATCTTTAATGTATCCAGCCCATATTGATCGGTCAAGGGTGATATCCTTTGAGAAACCTTGTTTCCAGAAGTAGCCTACGGCGTAGTTGTCGGCATAGGTGAGGAAGTGCATCATTTCGGGATACGTTCGTTTGATGTGGGTTTTGAAATGGTCCATGAGCATTGTTCCATAGCCCTTGCGTAGATATACGGACAGCGATCAGACAGCATCAATAAAGTGAGTGAGCAATAATGGTACCTTGTCTTGATCTGCGGAAGAGGTAGCAAAGAAAACTATCTCTGCAAAACCGCGGTGGGGAAATGGTCGATAACAGATACCCCCGACGACTTTGTAGCCTCGTTTGATGATGGCGAGCGCTTTAGAGTTGTCGTCGTATACCAACCTGGCAATATATTCCCGGGGCATTTTGGGTAGCTGTTTCTGGAAAAGGGTCTTGAGGCCAGTGAGGATGACGAGTGACCGAGGTACCCCATCATTTTCGACTGGCGTAATCTGAATGAGACCTTTACGAAGCTCCCCAATGGAGGCCTTCTCGGCTTTCACTGGCTGCTACAATGGCCCCATCAGCAGGGTATAAAGCAAATAAAGTCAGGTATTATCGCAACTGCTGGAGATGTTGGACCTCTCGCGTCGACGGTAACGCCGGTCGCCAGTCGGTTTAATTGGGTTTCGTCCATCTTATCCTCTACCTTGATTTTTGTTTCGTAGCCATTAATTCCGTTTGTTTTATTCTTGCCCGCTTCAGCTGGACGTGGTGGCGTCGACACGAGTCCTATCTGGCCTTTTGATGTCATGCTAGATGTCTTTTTGCCAGTGCGGTGCGCAGGCGCTTTACGCGTGGTCTTTTCTGGTCGGTCTGGTGCGGTGTTCATCCCCATACGCGCGGCTAGGGGTTTGTCCTCGTCCTCGTCCTCATCCTCGTCAGCTTCGCTCAAAGATGATGTTGAGATTCGACGCTTTTTGGAGGGAGGTTGGGGTACATCGCTAAGGATGGAAGATGTAGGAGACAGAGGCGGGAGAGGAGCTGAAGGCTGATCTGAGTAGAACGTTTAGAAGCAGTCGACGCGACAACTTTGAATAGACAAACACGCCACTCACCTGGGGAACTAACATCGAGAGGACTGACACCGAGGGAAGGGCTAGGATAGAACACTGGAAGCCTCATTTGCTTTCTTAAAGACACAATGTCTTCATTTGTGTAATTGAAATCCAGTAGTCTGCCGTTATCCTGGCAAGTGCATTGGTTGAAAAGATGCGTCATACGATAATTGAAAGAATATAATCCGGGGGAAAAAAAAGCCAGATGGGTCGCAGGATGAGTATTCAATGAGTGGTTAATTTTTTCTTTTTCCGACATTGAAAAACGACAGTGTTAGATCTGACCTGCAGGAGCTCGTCGAGCCGGACCGCGACGCGACCTCTACGAATAAACTCCTCCCTATCGGTATCGGACGGGTCTGCATTGTGCTCGTTGACGGTGTGCCCACAAGCGCAATATTCCAGGTAGGTAGTACCGTCGTCGTCGTCAGATCCATACTGGGTCAAGTCTCCAAGAGAGGACTTGGCTCGGATTTCATCGAGGGCTACGTCTGCCCCATGTTCAGGGCGGAGGCCGTTGCAAGACTTGCATGTTGAACAGGGAGAATGGCGTGCAATTTTAAGCGATAAGAGGGTGTCATTTAGTTTGGTTATTTGATGTGAAGCCGCAGGGTACAAAAGCTTCATGATACACGGTCACCGTGACGGTGGCACTTACAGGAAGTAATAATCAAATAATATATTTTCATATCGTGATTGTAAACATAAGTCCACCAGTCCTAAGCAACATCAAACCGGCGGTGGTATTCCCAGTCCACCACGATATCAAGGCCCTTATCCTGCAACACCGCCACTTCCTGCAAATATTCTCTCCACACATTGTTGGATCTGCCTGTAAGTAAGACAGTTAATCGTCGAAGGCACGAAATCTGCCGTTCCTGGTATAATTCCGAACGGCCACGGGACTGCAACATTTCCACCAGCCTGCCGTGGGATGATGTGATATGGCCTGACAGGGTGATGGCCTGGAGTCTTGGACACAAACATTCCTCCTCTTCATCCTTGTACATAAGACTGCCAATCAATATGTCATCCAGTGAGTCAACGAGGTCTCCTTCAATGGAGAGTTCAGTGAGTGTCGGGAGAAGGCGGAAGGATGCTATCAGTGGTTGATTGGAGATAATGGCAGTCTGGACTTTGAAGGTTTTGAGGGTGCAGCGCGATCGTGAGAGAAAGGCCACCAACGAGCTTTGCGGCAACTGAATATCAGGCAAGTCATCGCCTGCAGCCGATTGGAGTGCCAAGGAGGAAAGAGCAGGCAACGTGATGTGATCAAGGAACTGGAGTGTGAATGCAAACTGAAAGCCAACGCTTAGCGAACGGAGCTGCAGGTGAACTATTGACGCATCGTGAAGAACGAGTTCGCTCTGTTGAACTTTAACGAGACATGTGAAAGTGCAGTCGAGGAGGTTGGGGCACAAACGGAGCACCGTTAAACATTCGCTCACGGTCATGTCATGGACTATCTCGACCCGAGTCAATTGCGGCCACGGAATCCTGGGTTCGGCAATGTGGAATTGTGGTCTGTAAACGAGTCCGTCGTCGTTGTGCCAAACAAAATCAACAAGACGAGGCGCAGTCGAAAGCATGGAAAAGAGCGGTTCCATGACTTCGGTTGTCCAAAAGTAGAAACGAACGTCAAAACGCTTGAGGATTGGTGCGTGAAATTGGTGGATGTTCTCGATCGAACCCCGAGGTTGGCTCGCCAAATCTAATCGGATAATTTCCCAACGTTCGATATACGAGATGAACAAATCCAATATCGCATCCATGTTCACCTCTGGCTCCGTCTCCATAGCAGCGAGCTTGCCTGCATCCCGTATGCGGAGGGAGAGTGCGAGTGGTTGCATTCCTGATCTCCCAAGCCAAGTGTTCGCCCCTTCCGCCAACCCCTCCGTGCCCCTCCGTTCAGGAACCTCCAGTGAGACCGACGACCACAATGTGGACAGGGACAATGCTGTTGACCTCCATGCTCTATTTACTTGACAAAGAAGTAGTGGCGCGCAAGAAGAATCAGGACACACGAATTGCTGAGATGGAAGGCATTTGAGAAAAATGTCGGCCCATATTTCCTGGGGAATTCTGTCGCACAGTTCGACGCCTGTCATTAACAAGTCGTGGCACGTGAATTTATCAGAAAAAGTTAATTATGCTCATTATGTAATATAAGAGGCCACATTTATGGGCGACTTTATTATTAAATTTTATTATAATTACATTATAATGGCCCTAGGCCTATAGGTGTATGTCGAGGTGTTTTCTTAGGAAATTAAATTAAATTGTCATTGTCATCTCCGTCTCCTTCCCCGTCGTTGTCCTCGTCGTACCCTAGATTGTCATCATGGTGTCCATTGTCCTGTTGTCCCATCACTGTCCATCTTCTTCCCCGTTGTCATCCGCTAGCTGGCCATCTGTGTCCTCATGGTCTCCATCCTCATCATTGCCGCTGTGGTTGTCTCAGCACTCTGGCCGTTGGGGCATCCTCGTACCTGGCATCGCAGCATTGCGGCCTCGTTTCCACCATCCTCACGGTGGCTGTTTTTGTCGGCTTCCAATCTGTTTGCTGGCATGTTGTGTTCTGCTGTTGGGTGTTCGGATTCGCCTGTTTGGCATGGGGTAGCTGCAAAAGGTCAAAAATTAGTAAAGAACACAAAAATTTAAAATCAGAAATTTACCTCGGGTGCTCCTCTCCACCCATCTCCCATTGTTGACATGTTGGAGTTGACGCTTGAACTTGCACAGGAAAGCCAACCAGCAGTTGCCAATTTCCCAAACAGGTTCGGGTTGCCAAACACGGAAGTGTGGCTGAAGCTTTTGAATCTTCTGGCATGCACAACAATGCATGCATACCAAAAGTGAGATCCTAAAAAGATGTAAATATATCATACCTACTCTCATGTCAAATTTTGTATTTTATTCTACCCTGCATCAAGAGCTATTCACAATTTATTCCATTCCTCTGCCAGAATTGGACCCTTAATGATCTAACTTTGTCTTAAAAATCTGAAATTAATCTAAGGAGTACTTGAATAAGTACTCATTGTTGTACACAAAAGTGCCTGATTGTTGGTGGACCAGGACCTATGTTGCAGCCAGCAAATGCACAGAATTGTGCATTGTGGCTGACCCATCAACCAAAGTCCAAACTGCTGCTTTAACTTTGAACCTGTCATTGCTTGGCTACAACAGATGTCTGGGACCACCAAGTGCCAGGCACTGATTATCAATACAATAGATACTTTACATAGTAGTTTCACGATTATTCTCATATTTTTCAGAGCAATATTGGGAAAGTTGCACTTTAAGGGTCTGAAATTGGCAGGGAGGTATTAATGAATCATGGATATCTCTCTATGTAGGCCATAATAAAATACAAAATTTGGGGAGAATGTAGTTAGAGGCTAATTCTATCCCTCCATGGTCTTAAATGTGTTACACAGTTGTTGTGCTCCATGCAATTACACTGAGAAAAGTAAGATCTTGGTTACATAGAAGGCAACTCGTGCCCATTTGGGGAATCGGCAACCTCTGGCATGGGTTCAAATCATCGCGTACTCCACCCATTCACCATCCCGGAGCACCCCACCTCCCTCCACTACTGCGAATGGACCGTGCCCGCCACTCCCAGACCCCCACCGTGTTCCGCCACGTCATCACCCCCCCGCCGGTTTCTTGCACCATACCCGGCCCCGCGAGCCCTCGTTCATCTCCCTGCAGCCTCGTTCTAGACTGTGGTGACTGCCCTGGACCCATAGGAACCAAAATGAGTCGCCCCAGCCCCCCACACGCCCTCGTTCAGTCGCGTACCACCCTGCCAGGGAACCCAACAGTGTAATGTACCCCACGCCGACCTGGAAGAGCCACCCCGATCCCTTCGCGTGATACACCAACCCCTCGTGTCGAGATACTGTGCCCTTGTTAGTACAACCCTATGTCCCCATCACTTATTATAGCTTTATAGCCCTATCCCCCTGTTCCCCCACCTGCTGGATGTCAATTAAAGTCTACCTACGAGCCGTCACTACACTTGTTCACACCTGTTCACCTAGTTCCATCAACACCGTTACATTTTCGATCACCAGAACTTCCATGCTGCACTGAGTACTTGCCAGAGCAATTTGCATGATTTTGGATCTTGCGTCGTAAGCCCTAACCTTGCGAGGAAGGCATTTGGAGAGTTTGAGTTTGAGAGAGGAGTTCTATAGAGTCTGGTCATCTACCGCCCCCTGCGCGAGGACGACTTCCCGCTTCACGATATAAGGCCCTGGCCTTGAGTCAAGGCATTCTGAGGGACTGGGAGTTGTGGCTTTAGAGTTTTTCGGTCTGTTTCTGTTTGTTTTGTGTTCTTTTCTGTAGCAGTTGGCGACGAGGGCATCGCCATGAGGAAAAGGGGCACTTGGAGTAGTGGGACCTGGCCAGTCACGTGACTGGGCTCCCACGGTTGACCTAGTTAGTAGCCTTCCTGATGTAGTAGTCAGTGGATCATCCATCCTATCCAGTCGACTTCCTCTCGAGTCCTGCGTGAGCCCCCGGAGTGGTACCTCGGTACCACTCCACCATACCCATGCAACCCGTTTTGGTAATACCGTGGGTTGACCCAAACCCATGGTCAACCCTAATAATTAAATAGTAAAGGGCAGGAGGCAGGTGGGTGGGAGTGGAGTGGGAGTGGGAGGAAGGTGGGAGTGGGAGTGGGAGAAGTGGGAAGGTGGGAAGGCAGCAGGGAAGGGCAGCAGGGAGAGGGAGAGGGAGAGGGAGAGGGAGAGGGAGAGGGAGGAGGAGAGGGAGGAGAGTGGGATGTACATACCTGTTGCATTCCCCTCGTCCTTGTCGTCTTCATCTACGTCTCTGCTGTCCTTGTCCCCATCATTCCTGTCCCCTCATCCCTGTCCCCATCATCCCCATCTTCGCATTCCAGTCCCTGTCATTCCTGTTCCTGTCGTTTCCCTCATTGTCATCATTGTCCTCGTTGTCGTAGTCATCCCCTGTAGTCCTCATTGTCCATCATCTCCATCGTCCTGTCGTCCTGTCATCCTCTCGCTGGCTGTCTCCATCCCTGTTGTCATCCTCGTTGTCCCCTGTATGGTCATCGTCATCCCCCTGATGGTTGTCATCGTCTCCATCATCCTGTCATCGTCGGTCCGGGGCTGGGTATGTTGGCAGAACGGGGCCGTGTGATGGTGACGTGGCGGGTGGCCCGGGTGTCTGAAAACGATGGCAGGGGCTCGTTTGGCACAATGGAGGGGAACGGGGGGTTCTAGCCGGTAGAACGGGGGTGCGGAAAGTTGAATAAGTCCGTGTAGGGTTGGGGTACGCGAAAAAACGTGGGTCGATGGTGGTGACGTGGCAGGACGCGGGCACTTAACTTGGACGGCGACGGGGGTTCGTTTGGGCAGGACCGGAACACTGGGTCGTCGAGCGTGGGTGCGGGGGTTTGGGTGAATGCGGGTGGAGCCTGGTTACACGAAAAAATGGGGGGGTCGAAAGTGATGACATGGCGAAATGCCGGTGGGTCTTGAGGCGTCAAAAAACGGGGTCGACGGCGCTCGTGAGGTGACGTGGGATGCGGTGGGGCCGTACGACGTTGAACGACGGCGCGGGGGATGGTCCTGGGTCTGAAAAATGAAGGTTGAGTGGTGTGACGCGGCCTGGTGCTGGGTGTTCAAAATGGGTCGCGCCCGCGTTTTTGGAGCGACGTGGGGCGTCGGTGGGTTGAACGAGAGTGCCGGGGGGGTAACTCGAGTACCGTAGGACCTAGAGTAAGGGAAAAAGTCTGCGGTTGCGCAGCGGTGGGTGGTGAGGCCGAAATAAGTCGTCTCATGAGAAAAAAACGTCAGGAGTGAGAAACCGAGAGAAAAAGAGGTGTGGGTCGAAAAACACTCTCATCACCACGTTGGAGTGGTACTGAGGTACCACTCCGGGGGCTCACGCAGGACTCGAGAGGAAGTCGACTGGATAGGATGGATGATCCACTGACTACTACATCAGGAAGGCTACTAGGTCAACCGTGGGAGCCCAGTCACGTGACTGGCCAGGTCCCACTACTCCAACAGGTAGGGTGTTTGGTTTCATCACCCATACCCGTGGTGTCACGGTTTTCATGGGTATGTCAACACACGACTACTACTACAACAACGACTACAACAATGACCGTGACGACTACAACAATGACCGTGACAACAACAACAATGACAACTATGAACACAAAACAACAGCAACAACAACGACTACAACGACGACTACAACGACAACGACCACAACGAGTTTATGCATGGCCGGGAAAACAGCCAGTGAGGTGGTGCGCCCACCCTCTGGCTGTCAGGTACGTCAATTATCATCATCTCATTAAACTGGCTCGTGCTACTTTATTATTTTTATTTAGTTTCATTGCTAAACGGCGGCGACGGCGACACGACGCGATGACGACGACGCTGTTAACATGACGATACGATGACCCAACACCAACGTTGTCGACGTCGGCTCTGGCCCAGTGGCCAAGCCGTTCCAGCGACGACGGTGGAAGTTGGCAGGTGCATTGAGAGGCCGAGGGCGGCAGAGCCATTGCAAAACAAACCAGCCACGTCAATTGACGTGTGCTGGGTGTTTGCGACGACTTTGGGCACACCCTGGCTCCGAAAAAACCGGGGGACCACGGGTTTGGACAGACGGGTACGGGTAACCAGGGCACCGAGGGTCAGAACGGACGGTATGGGTTGTACCCGTTATGGGTGCGGGTTCAGCGGGTATGGGTGCGGTGTTGGCCATGCCAACCCGTCATGAACCCATGGTCATCCCTAGGGTTTAGAAGTCATTTTTGTTGTTTTGATGGGTTAGGATCCTCGACCATAGCACCAAAATACTGTATATCATTTCAAAATGAGCATTGCATGATGCAATCATGAGATATGACTTGCCAATGTTCATTCTGTGCCTAGAATGCTCATAGATTCTTTTGTGCTGTGTCCTAGTTACTATCTGGGTGAGTATTTTACAATACAAATTGAGCAATTTGGCTCAAAACTCACTGAGATATCACTCACATAATTTCATGGTGTGCTATAGAGATGTGTTACGTTTCCAACTCCGCTTCCAACCCTGATGCCCATTCCGATACCCACCATGACGATTCTGCACTGCACACCTTCCTTTTTCATTTCATTTTGTCCTTTGTCTTTGTTTCAACATCATTGTTTCTTCATTTGGACATCCTTGTATTTTCTTATTCTTGTTCTCTTTTTGTCCCTTCTTCTAGAACAATCCAGACTGACCATGGACATATCCCACGTGACCTTGTTGTACCCGAATAGTCTCCTTGCCAATGGACGTCACCGACATTGTCTTTTCCCTTCGATATCTTGTTTACGCTATCCCACGACAAACCGATCACAATGGCTGTACTCCCGACACAGCTCATTACCGTAATTGTTATTGGCAGCATTGCCATCACCTTCCTGATCAGTTTCTACCTTGTTATGATCTATCTTTGGCATCGGCACCGAAACCCTTCCACCATTGATACTTCTGACTTCCACCTCAACAATATATCGACACGTAATTGACAATTGCCATTCCCGGATATTTGGTTTCCATATTCATACCCTGTGCCCACCATTATCCTCCCTGACAATCCGACAACATTCCTCACCTGCATGCGAACTCTGAACAATCCCTGATCACGAGACATTTCACTGTTCTCTCTAATCCGACCATCGCCGGAGCATACTCTTTTGGACTTCGACCACAGACCATACAACTTCCCAAACAGTGAACCAACCCCTATCGTATATTGTTCGCACGACATCGCTTCATTGCAGTACCCGACGACTTGTTCCCACAGCTTGTCACCTGTGCCCATGACTCGAAACCTGGACCCACGTTCATTTATCCTTTTTCATCCATAACCTTGATACCTCCCACACTCGCTTACAACAATACCCTTTCTTGGACAAATACCGACATCAGGTGGACCACATTGTTCCACACACAGGACAAGACACCACCCCTCGATACGTCATTGACACAGACATCGTCATCCGGTGCAGCTTATGCTGTTCACATGTCTGACCTCAACTAGCCCACTGTCCTAGTTGGTTTTTTCCTCCATACATTCCTTCATTTTCTTTCATACCAACCTTGCCACTATATCCACGCTAGTGATGCCGAAGTTCGGTTCGGAACCGATCCAAACCCGGTTTGAACCGCGAACCGAACCGGAAGTTCAGTTCTGGTTCAGCCATTTGGCTGAACCGAACTGCTGGTTCAGTTTGCGGTTCTGGCACTGACATGCGGTTCAAACCGCGAACCGTAATGTATAGTTACCTACGTAGATACTCATTTAGATACTTAATTTTTCACATTTTTTTCTTATGCAGTCGCGTGAACTTAGGTCATGTGACCTTAAACATACTCGCGCGACACCCCAATTTCGACTCAACACTAATGTTACTCAACAACCACGGTAAGTAATGGCCTCATACTATATTTTACTGACATTTTATTACATAGAACAGCCCCCCGTGGCCCACCTTGACCGCATAAAGAAGGCGCCCGCGGTCAACTCCACCCAACAACCTCCCTCGCGTTCCAACGCGAGTCGGAGTGAATCGATGGCAGCAGCGGCAGCAGCAGCAACGGCAGTGGCAACACCACATACCACCACCCCGACGACGACGACGACGACGACGGCCAAATGACGACGACGACGACGGCCAAATGACCGCAACAACAGCAGCAGCAGCAGCAGCAGCAGCAGCAACGGCAACGGCAACAGCAGCAGCAGCAGCGGCAACGGCAACAGCAGCAGCGGCAATGGCAGCAGCAGCAGCAGCAGCAGCAGCAGCACAGCGGCAACGGCAACAGCAGCAGCGGCAACGGCAACGGCAACAGCAGCAGCAGCAACGGCAACAGCAGCAGCAGCAGCAGAGCAACACCAGCGGCAGCAGCCAGGTACGTCCCCCAAATCCAGTCCCAATGACATTGGCTAACGAGGGGAATGGACGAGGCGACGACGAAGACCCACCTCACGAACACGCCCTAGCCACGTCAATTGACATGCGGACGCCCATAGGAAGTCCCCAGCCCCATCCAACCTCGCGAAAACAGACGGAGCGCGTCAATTGATGTGCCCCGTTCTTTGCGAGGTCGTCAGCACGCGCGGACGCCCATGGAAAGTCTCCGGCCCCATCCAACCTCGCGAAAACAGATGGAGCGTGTCAATTGACGCGTCCCCGTTCTTCGCGAGGTAGGTAGCACGCGTGGACGCCCATGGGAAGTGCCTGGCCCCAACCCAACCTCGCAAAAACAGACGGAGCCCCCCCATCTACCTCGTGAGGGTGACAGCCGCGTCAATTGACGCGCGTCTGGCCCGCGCGAGGTATTTGGAGGTTGGTTCGCGGTTCGAACCGCGTTCGAACGCAGACCGAACGCGTTGAAACCGTTCGACGCGGTTCCGGTTCCGGTCCGGCATTTGGCTGAACCGAACCAACGGTTTCGGTTCCGGTTTTCCAAAAAAGTCGAAAAACCGGACCGAACCGAACTTCGGCAACACTAATCCACGCTACCTCAAGACACTCTCATCACCAACCCCACACTGGACGATACCCATCTTCGACCCAACCATGCAATGCACTTGCCAAACTGCACACTTGCCCATTACAGCAAGTGTAGACGCCAAATTGGCAATTCTGCATGTCACATGATCTGATGACAAATCATCCAAGTCATCTGGACCTCTTCTATCCTCAACGACACCTGGGCCTCCAGTTGGATCGCGAGAACATCGACATGAGGACGCCTCATGTATGCCTCATGGCGAACACATGGTAGAGTTGGACATGTTGTGGCTTCATGGTTGTATTCCTATTCACCTCCCCTCAAGACCAGCCACTATATGTACTGTTCTTGTTGTTGGTTCGGACTTTTTCTTCTTTTCCTTTCCTTACGTTTAGTCTGGTTCTTGGGGCAGACTCATCTTGTTTTGGGTAACCCCCATGGCTTGCAATGACATTAGACCTTGACCCCCCCCTCTTAGCAGTGTTGTCTTAGCTGTAAGCAACAATGAAAGCTGCTGTTCTACCCTCTGGAAGCCGATCCCCTGTTAGGTTGATTGTTGCCGGAGCCCGCTGCAGAAGCGATCCGTAACATGTTCTACCCTCTGGAAGCCGATCCCCTGTTCAGTTGATTGTTGCCAGAGCCCGCTGCAGAAGCAATCCGTAACAAGATGGACTTTGAACTCATGACAAGTATTATATAATCAGCTGTAAACAGATGGACACACTGAAATTGTTCTGATATCATGACAACCACAATTTTATCAACAAATCTCATTAGTTGCTCTTGGTTGGAGGTGAGGCAGTGGGTGCACTGGCATTGCTGATGATACGCTAGATGGTATTGCAGGTAGCAACAGACCTGGAGTGTTATCTATGCTGCTTGGTAGTGAAGATTCAAGTTTCTGTGTCAATGGGGTGTTGAAAACATTGAGTGAAAAACTCAGGTCATTTTGTTGGAGATAAACAACTTGTGAGCACATATGCAAAGCCAGAATCCTGGAGGAAGTAGTGTAATTGTGTCAATAAACAGCTTTGGTTGGACACATGATGGATCTACCCTATCAAATGTAGAATAGCATATCCACAATTTTTCCAATATTTGTTTATCGGATTATTCTATCCAACTTCCCATGCACCCCTTGCCTTATAAAGTGATAGCTAAGTAAAATAATTTTGACTAATCAAATTCTACTGGTGATAAAATGACTGAAAAATTATGTCTATGCAGTGTGAAGATTAAGATATGCAAAAACTAATTCTTGTTGAATTCTGTTCAGTTGGTGTTTAGATATAGGCATCAATCTCAGATGAGTTCTTTATTTTTAAGCAACTATTCAATCAAAACAAAGCATTATTTTTCTATGAACACCTAGAAGTGTAAGCTTACTCATAAGAAATTTTCTATGATTTTATCACCAATAGAACTTTAATTAAAACTGTTTCATTAGATGTATATCACTTAGCTACCACTATTTATCGGATTATTCAGTAAATAACTTCACCAGGCACATTTGACTGATATTCCTAATAAGTCTGAATCTCCGCCCCGGGTATAGCCGAACTAGATCTGAAACCCTTGACGGTTGACATTCATTTTAGCGCCGAATCACGGAGTCTGAATTAATTTTTTTCTTACTTTTTTCTTCACCACATTCTATGACAAGAACTTGAAGAGAATACTACATACGACTGCAAGAACCCGTTCACGCTCACAGTAATGTCAATATTAATCCAGAGTATGAACGAAACGTGGATCAGCAAGCGAGCCTCGTTGTGCGCTTCTCAATCTAGGGCTTCTTGTCAAATTGAGACGTGTGATTTGCAGAGCCGAATTACATATTGGACCTGGATCAGTCCATTTATTGGGGTATATAAGGTACGGTCCCATGTATACAAAGGTCCTCAGCGCTCAACTGCGACCTGATTGTCATGATGTGGAACCCGCTCGCCTTCCTGGTCATCCTTCTCGCTGCGCTCATCCCTCTCTCAGCCCAAGCTCCCACTAATCCCTCTTCGGTCCCCTCCTGCTTCGTCTGCCCATCCCAGGACCTTGCTGGTCGCCCGCTGATATTGCACTCCAACTCCAATAGCGAGCTTTTCTGTCGTTTTCAGTCGGTCCCCAATGATTTCTTCTGCAAATACTTCTTGGTGAGCTTTCGGGAACCCCCCGTCATTATTATAGAGTTCTTTTTCACAGTATGCTTTTCTGGTAGGACACTGGCCTTGAGAAGCAGGACCACGACAATGGTTTTTGCCCTCCCGTAGCGAGTGTGGACTGCTCTGCCAGGAGACGTAGAGCCTTGCCTCGATCGCCCTACCCCCCGACTCCTGCTGCACGTAGCCCGAAGCCTGAGATAATGAAAGTCAGGGCCCAGTTGGCGGTGAACAAACGTAGCAGAGTGTAGGAAAGGACTTCCAACTCGGTGAATTTTCCCTTTCACAATTCAGACCGACCAACTTATTAATGATGATGATGATAGTATCACTTCAACGATTACGGATTTGCGGACGATGAACCTAGGATAAGCATCACTGATAGACGATGGACCTTACACCTTATGGCCTTTACGGACAACTTGGACTCGTACCAGATATAATTTGTTTCTTGCTGAACGATTTGCAGTGGACAACTATCAAACATTCTAAACTGACTTCTTACTGACTTCGTACTTACACCTTTCGTCCTTGTTATGTACATAATGCGAGTAACGTAGACTACGTCACGTAGTGAATGTTACAAGTATTTTCCAAACTTGTATTTTCCAAACTTGAAGAGACGAATATTGCCAATGAAAAAAAAAAAGTACAGTAACATAATAGATGCCCCCGTTACAATTACAAGTTATGATCAGGAATTTCCAATGTGTAAAGTGTGCATACATCGATGAATCTGCTGCTGAACAAACAATCTTAGAAAGGACAATCCCGTGCAAAAGGGGAGGGAGGAAGGAACAAAAAAATACGAGGAAAAAAAATGCTTCATGCCCACTTGCTATCCACCCACCACCGCTTCTCCGCGCCCCTAATGCTCCATTCTGCCACCCCATTAACGCTCGCAACGTAAACATACCCACCAGTCGGGTCGAAACAAGTGCCAGCCAAATCCAAATCCAAATCCATATCCCCATCCGCACCCGCATCTCCATCTCCATCCACCTCCTCCAGCGGATTCAGGTGCCTGCCACTCGCACCTTGCCCCGCACGACGGAAATCATCCTGCGTCCACGTCCGCCGCCTCATTCGCTGTGGCTGTTCGCTCGATACAGCATTGAAGACCGGAACCGGGGAAGCAGGCACGGACACTGGCACGGAGGGCACGGGCGGTACTTGCTGCGCTGGGGGAGCAGGTGACGCAGCGCGGGACGGCGCATGTGAAGACGCACAATCAGATTCGAGTTCGTCCACCTCCATATCATCTCCTCCCACCACACGCCCACCCTGCTCGCCCACATACCCATTCATGCTGGTCACATCGTCAGAGTAGGTGTATGCGTCACGATGTCGAGCACGGATCCCGTGGCGCTCTAGCAGGCGTTGAACATCGTTCTCCACAGCACGGTCGCCCAGCGGCGGGATGACCACCAGATCATCCTCCTCCGTCTCGGCCTCCCCTTCACCACCACCACCACCACCACCACCACCACCACCACCTCGGGCACGCATTCGCCGAGCGCGCCAACGTGTAGTGGCTGATGAGGTTTGCGAAGACGACGATGATGCGTCGGATGATGAAATGCGGAACGTATCTTGGAGCGCGAGAACGATGGGCGGCGGGGGTGGTTGTTCGTTCGGAATGGGTCGGGAGAACACGGCGCCAGTAACGGTAATGTGACGAGGGGAGTGAGATCGGCGAGGGGGTGCGGGTTGTCTGCGGCCATGGCCAGAGACAGCGGGCATTCGCACGATTTCCTCGGTGTTGAACGTATCGGCGTCGACCATGTGCACGAGAGATGTATGCTGGGGAAGGTCACGTCAAAATCACGCCACTGGAATGCTCAGCATCTCGCACCTCAGTGAACGTCATAATCTCCTTGCCTGAATGTCCGCATTCACCGCCCCTCCCGAACTTGACGCTCCTTACGCCCCATCCGGGCGCCCTCGAACCTCCACGAGACCAATCCCACGGATCATCGCTCAGCCATCCACTCGCGCCACCATTGCCGCTCCCGCTCCCCACCTTCCCAGTGCATGTACGTGTCTTGTCTGTGTGAAACACTTTGAGCGGCTTTGAGCTGCGCACGTCCCACACAACAACCGAACCCTCCTGCGACGCGACTGCGAACTTGCTCCCGTTGGTGGAAAAAGCAGTTGAGAAGGATGCAGCAGGGGAGGAGGATGCATAGTTCAGGGGTGAGGATGACGGGGGTGGGAGTGTGAGTGTCGTTATGGGCGAGAAGGTGATCCATCCGCCACCTGTAAGTTGATGTAGATAGACTTTGGGCGAGTCGCCAACAGAGAGAAGTGTACGACCGTCTGGGGATAGCGAGGCTATAAATGGTTCTTCAGGGACAAGATCAAGCAAAAGATCGAAGGAAAAAGGCTTTACAGTGATTTACGGCGACGTCGAGTCGAAGCATGCCCGATTCCCTGACGGCTTTTGGGGGCAGCTCACCTCTAAGTGGAATGTCGTAGAACTTTACGGTGCAGTCGTTGTTGCTGATCGCAACCTTGGGCTCAACTGCGCTTTCGAAGGACCTTGTGAGGCTCATCGATGTGAGGAGAACCGAGTTGTTGATGGAACCAAGCAATCTGCTCTCGAGCTGCCACAGGGTCCTGCTGCTCGCCCCCTCCTCCTCCTCCTCCTCCTCCTCCTCCTCCCCATGTGAGGAAGACGATCTGGGAGTGTGCAGGGACAGATGGAGGTCGGCATCGAGACCGCCTGCTGCGAAGAGGGTGGTGTTGGAATCAGGGATTTGTAGCGCTGCGATGGCATTAGGCCTGAAAGTGAGCTCTGCCAGCGCTCGGGGTGTCTAGGATAAACCAAAGGGTGACGTCAGGACCAGTTACACAGGCTGCAAACCGTGTACAATTACCGAGCGCGGTGCGTGTAGGTCGTGCTCGATGATGGACCTGTTCTGGAGGTAGTTTACGACGCCGTGTTCACGGGGGCATACGATGAGGTCCCGTAGTTGTCTATAAGCGCAGATATCAGCAACGGAAGCTGAAGCTTTAGAGGACAACACCGACATGTGTCCGATTGTGACTTTGGCAGGCGCAAGCGCTGTTGGCGTCGAGGACGTGAGTAATGGTGGATTGCGCGCCATCGGATGGGGACGGCTGCTGGTCGTTGGTGGTGGTAGCGAACAAGGCGGCCTCTGGGCACTTGGCAAATAGCTGACGGCAGCAGTCACGAGCACAGGATTTTTCGGATTTCGGAATTTTTTTATATTTTTATTGCTTTTCAACGCTGTTCGCAACGATGACCTCTGACTCCGAAACACCCGTTCTACCCGTGCCGCAACAACAGAAACAGCCGAAAAAGCTCAAACCTGCACGGAAACAGGTCAAACCCGGAGATGTCGAAAAGAAAGAGACCCCTCAAACAGGAAAAGAATACAGTCCGCACAGTTTCTTTTTTCCGCACTGCCTTGCATTCACCATGCCTCTTAGACATCTGGTACAATAAATGGGCTGGAGGTGACCGTGAGGACAGTTATTCAAAGTAGGTCCGCACCACCCATCCACATTTCGCCCTTAAGAAGAAAAAAAACTCTACAGTAAAATAAAGTCCCAAACCCGCTGCAACATCAAACGGGATACAGGTCTGACCCGTGCCAACACAACCGGAATCAAATATACCTGCCTCTTCTTTGCCCGCGGGTGTTGTCCATACGGCTGGGAATGCGAATACCTCCACCTCATCCCCGATCCACTCGCCTCCCTTCCCGACAGCTCCAAGGACTGCTTCGCTCGTGACAAGTTCGCCGATTACAGGGACGACATGGGCGGTGTCGGCAGCTTTAACAGACAGAATCGCACGCTCTACGTTGGGAGGATAAAAGAGACGGGGAATGGGCAGGAGACAGAGGAAGTGGTCAGCAGGCACTTCAAAGATTGGGGTCTTATCGAGCGAGGTACGGTTCAGCAATCTCCCCCCCCTGCCTCCCGTTTACTGCTACTACTACTGAATGTGTATCGTTTACCTGCCCCCAGTCAAAATCCTCCAATACCGCAGCGTGGCCTTTGTAACTTACGTGCACGAGGTCCACGCTCAGTTCGCAAAGGAGGCTATGGCCTGCCAGTCCCTTGACAATGATGAGATCCTCAACGTCCGCTGGGCGACCGAGGACCCAAATCCCGTGCAAAAGGTTTCAGAAAAGCGCCGTCTGGAGGATATTGGCCAGGAGGCTATCCGTGCACGCATGGATCCGCGGATTGTGGATGCAATGCGCGCAGTGAGGGCGCTCGAGGATGGGGATGTGTTGGCGGAGGACAGTTCAGAGATGATTAGAGATAGGGAGGAGGAGGGGGAGGATGGGGCTGACCAACATTCAAAACGACGGCGGCTGGAACAATCGCATGATAGCCAGGGTCAGGAGGAAGCACGGCAGCCCATGGGATTGCTGACCGCGGATACGCTGGAGGGGTTGAAATACTTTGCAGAGATACGGAAACGAAACGGCTTTGCTGCAGCTACCCACCTAAAGACAGCGGTACCGCCAAATCTTCCAGCTGGACTTGGACTGGCGGACTATGGCAGCGACGACGACCACGAATAGCACCCCATCTTATTATTTGCGCACCATGGCGGCTCTGATGGACACATAGACGTAGTGTAAAATGTACTAAAGACAGGGCTCATCCATAACCATGTGACACGACAGAAATTGCTAAAACCACCATAAAAATGAGAATTATAAATAAACTCACTGAGGGAAATATGTCATTCTTGAGACTTTCTGGGATTTTTTGAATCAATTATTATAAGAACAGTGGACTTGGTAGAATTTTGAGTGCTGTGTTTGGTATCTCATGAAATATTGCATGGATTGACATGGTTATAAAGGGAAAGTTGTACTATTTACTAACACACGAGACGGATGAGGATTTTTTGCAATCAAATAATACACAGATATCCAGTCACATTTTGAAACTGTTTGTGTTGTTATCTCACTTGTGAAAATATTGCAGAAAATAATATTATCTAAAAGTGGTATTCATACAGAAAATGGTGCTTCTAGAAATTACAATTATTTAGGCCTTTATTGTTTTCATTATTGTGAACATGTATTCATAAAAGAGAAAATGAGTCAAATATTTAGGATTTCTAGACCAATATCTATGACTTTTATTGTGAGGGCAGAATTTTAGACTATTTGGTCTCCAGATAATTGGGACCTGGCTTGTGCCTGAATTATCTCAAGACGAAATATCTTGAAGATCTGCCTGACAATAAGATCCACAGATATCCAGAAATCCTAAATATTTGGGTCTTTTTCTTTTTTCTGAACATGTACACAATTGTTACGTTTTTCAACTCCGCAACTTCTATTCCAACTCTGGTACCAGCCATGACAATTCCACATTACCACACCTTCCTTTTTTGTTCCCTTTTGCCTTTTGTCTTCTTTTGGACATCATTGTTTATTCTTGTTCTTGTTCCCTTGTTATCCTTTCTTCTAAGGTAGGGCTCATCCATATCCATCCCGCATCACATGACTCAAGATAATTGCTGAAACCACCATAAAAATGTAAATTATAAACTCACTGAGGGAAATATGAGAAATGTGAAACCTATAAAAATTAGAATGTGCTTTAGTAGAGGGGTAGGTAGACTCAACTTATTTTTTGGTGCTTGATTCAAGGAGGAGATAGATTTTTGGTGTCCAAAACATGGCTTTGGGGCTGAAACTAGCATTAAAAATCTATCTCTTCCTGGCATACAGCACCAAAAAATAATTTAAATCTGTCTGGACCTCCACTAAAACACATTCTAATTTTTATAGGTTTCACATTTCTCATATTTCCCTCAGTGAGTTTATAATTTACATTTTTATGGTGGTTTCAGCAATTATCTTGAGTCATGTGATGTGGGATGGATATGGATGAGCCCTACCTTAGAACAATCCAGACCAACCATGGACACATCCCCACATGACCTTGCTGCACCCGAATAGTTGCCTTGCCAATGGATGTCACTTCCATTGTCTTCGCTGTACAACATACTGTCTTCCCAAACCGACTCACAATGGCTATCCTCACCAAATAGTTCATAACTGTGATGATCATTGGTGCCATAGCAATCATCTTCCTGATTGGTTTCTACATCGTCATGATTTGCCTCTGGAAAAGGCAACCTTCCTTCATTGATGAAACCAACATCCACCTCGACAGTATACCAACATGTAATTGACAATTTCCATTCCCAGATATATGGTTTCCACTTTCGTATCCTGTGCCTACCATTATCCTCCCTGATCATCCTATGACATTCCTCACCTGCATGCATACTCTGAACAATCCTTGATCACAAGACATTTCACTGTTCCTTCCAATCCGATCATCACTGAAGCACATTCCTTTGAACTTTGACCACAGACCATACAATTTCCCAATACAGTGAACCAACCCCTATTGTGTATTGTTCACACATCATCACTTCAATGCAGTACCCAACGACTTGTTCCCACAGCTGGTCACCTGTGCCATGACTCGAAACCTGGACCCACATTCATTTATCCTTTTCCATCTGTAACCTTGATACCTCCCACAATTGTTTACAACAATACCCTTTCTTGGATGACTACCAACATCAGGTGGACCGCATTGTTCCACACATAGGACAAGACATCACCCCTTGATACATCACTGACACAGACATCGTCATCCAGCACAGCTTACGCTGTTTGCATGTCTGACCTCAACTATCCCACTGTCCTAGTTGGTTTTCCCCCAGCACATTCCTTTGTTTTCTTTCATACCAACCTTGCCACTATATCCACACCACCTCAAGACACTCCCTTCACCAATCCCACACTGGACAATGCCCTCTCCAACCCAACCATGCAATGCACTTGCCAGACTGCACACTTGCCCATTACAGCAAGTGTAGACCCCGAATTGGCAATTTGCATATCACATGATCTGATGACAAATCATCCAAGTCATCCGGACCTCCTCTATCCCTCAATGACACCTGGGCCTCCAGTTGGATCATGAGAACATCGACATGAGGATGCCTCATGTCTGCTGTAGAGGCTCTGGATCGTGTGGATCCATATCCTCTTCATATCTGACTCCATTCCCGTTCATTCCCATTCCCGTATCATTGATTCTGCTCGATTCCAGTCTTTTCCACTGATTCCACTCCAGATTCCACCTCCGGAATCGTTCCTGCTTGCGATGCAATGTCCCTAACAACCCAGAATCAGTATGTATATAATTGTATATCATATATCTTCATTTCCCGTCCCCTAGTACATAGCACCACTTCTCCTATCCTCCTCTCTACTCACCCCCTATCATTTACAGCCTTCACTTGTAGTACATAGTTACTACAGCACAGGATCCTTCATAGTAGTATAAAAGTAGTAAATTTACACTACATACACAGATACATATAGACATACATCTTATTGTCCCACTTCAGCTCTATTTCTGAGTCCTCTCTTTGTATCATCTATACCTCTCTTCATCCTTTCCCCCACACTCTCCCTCTGATTCTGGAACCCCCTGGATTCAGGTTGGATTGATTAGACTTCTCTAAAGAAACTGAATTCCTCAGATCACTTCTTAGCTGATCACCCTTTCCATAGATTCCTCATCTGGGTCTACAATTGAACTCGCCATCACAACTGGAGCCCACCATGAGGAATTAGTTTCTTTTGTCTTTTCATACCCTCCCCACCATCGGCTTTGACTTTTATGATAGTTCCCAACTCTAATTGCTCATCTCCACTTACGACTTTGACCCCTTCCTCGTACCTCTCCGACCTGACCTGCTTCCTGATTTGGAAATTCCCCGATATGACACACGGATTCATACCTCTCTGAGGTGATTGTTCAGCCCCAACATTTCATAGAGACAAATAGTGTTGCCATAGTTCGGTTCCGAACCTAGCCGAACCTGGTTCAAACCCTGAACCGAACCCTAAGTTCGGTCTAAGTTCAGCCAAGTGCTGAACCGGACCGCGGGTTCAGTTCCGGGTTTCGAGGCCTGCCGGATTTCCTGAACGGCTCCAAACCGCGTTCAAACCGCGAACGCGGATATTTTTAAGGTATTGATTTCATTTGTTTTTCGTATTTCTTTACTTACTATTTCGTGTTAAACAGCATCATGTTGTAGAGATTGATATCTCTCTGTGTGCGTATTCTCTTATTTTCCATTGTTACAGTTTACCTTATCTTCTTTACAATCCCACATCTGGAGCCCACCGCGAGGACTGTCAAGCTCACTTCACCTTTCCCTCTTTGCCTTTGCCATTTTTGGCATTTTACACCTCTTTCTGGCAGCAACAGCGCCCCATAGCCAACAGTACACCATATTCGGCAGCATTTCAAGCCTCTCCAGTCGCTCAGCAACTCCTAGGCCCATTTCCAATGATTCCGACACCTACGTATGGTTATTTCGTACCAGTCGCGCCTCCAGGGCTGCAGCACTCGGCCTTTTGGCCTTTTTGTCACAGCGTCACAGCCACGTCACACGGTGTTCAACATGCCCACCCCTTCGCATTTCCGTTTATTTACACTACTCCCGCCACCCACGCTCATTTTAACACCACCAACGGACCCGGCATTCGACGCCCCACAGATCCCGCTCGAAAGACTGGACCCGGAATGCCCCAAAATGGCTGCAACGACCCCGTCCAACATGGAGCGTCACCCACACATCGAACGCAAAACGGAGACCCGGTAGTCGAAGGAAAGCGCGCGCATTGCAACGGCTGTTGCATGTGCAGTCCCAGGTACGCCCGTCCTCGCCGTCCCCGCGGTTCCCGTGCAGGAAAACGCGTCCGCGCGCGCAAATCCAACGTGAATACGCGTATTGACGCGTCCCCACTCGTTTCAGCCCCCGTCTTCGCGTACGCCCTCACAATCGTCCCCAGGGGTGTTCCAACACACGCCCCCGCCGTCTGACCCCGTGCCGTCGCCAGAAAAATGCGTCCGCGCACGCCAACGCAACGTTAACACGCGTATCGACGTGTCCCCCCTCGTTTCTGGCTCAAATGGCCCCCCGTTTGCACCTATGGACACGCTGTCGTCCCCAGAGACGAACCGTGATGCGCCGCCACCGTCTGCGCCCTCACCAGCCTCAGGACGACCCGCCCACGCGCCCCAACGCGTCGAAAACACGTGTATCGACACAACCACCTCCGTTTCGCCCGCTGTCACCGTCTACGCCCTCGCCGTCGTCCCAAGAGGCCAGCCGTGACATGCCCCCACCGTTTGAGCCCGCGTCGTCCCCAGGAATCCGCGCTAGCGCCCCGCAGACGCCGTTTTCAACATCGGCCCCCGTTTCTGCCCCCATTCCACTCCCATTTCGCCTGCCGTCAGCGTCTACGCCCTCTCCGTCGTCCCCGGATGCAAGCCACGACGTACACCCGTCGTTTGAACACGCACCATCCCCAGGAAAACGCCTCCGCGCGCGCCCAAGGCCGATTTCCACGCGTCCTGGCGCGTCTGCCTCTGTTTCACCCTCGTTTCGCCCCGCGTTGGCGTCCACGGCCTCGACATCGTCCCTAGAGGCGAACTGTTACACGCCCCCGCCATCTGACCCCGTGCCGTCGCCAGAAAAATGCGTCCGCGCGCATATTGACACATCCGCCCCTGTTCCGCTCTCGTTTCGACCCCCGGCAGCCGCGTACCACCGACAGGACCCCCATATCGCCCTCCGTGACACCGTTCAAGCCGCCCCCGCCGCGTTTGAGCCTCCAACGCCGTCCCACATCGCCCCACCATTGGCCCCTGCATTCCATCATCCAGGACCAATGCCGGACCCACGGACCAGCCCCTACACCCATGTTCATGCCCCCGCGCCTCTGTACGGCACCCTCCCGTCCCAAACGAGTCCGCCCCCGTCCTTCTTCGATGCCCCCAACACACCACGTCACCCGCTACCCCAGTCAACCCCGCATGCCCACGATCCACCCCACGGAGCCTCGCAGGCCCATTTGGTAGCCCATACCATGACCCCGCGCTCAACCCCGTCCTGCTACGCCCATGCACCGCTGCTCCATGACTTCGTTCCACTAATCCAAACTGGCCTACTTGAGGTCATGTCCTCCTCTGTGCCTGAACTGGAGTCTGTTGCTGTCGATGATATACGTTCAACCTTACTTGCGCTCGAGTCGGCATTGCTATCCCTTAAGGCTGTCAAAGTTTTGGAGCAGAAGATGGTTAAGTTGGCTGATCGGTTAGAGAAGTTGGAAGGTTATGTGTTGGAAGATTATTGTTGAGTTCATTGGATTTTTTTGTTTTTGTTTTTTGTTTTTGTTTTTGTTTTCAGTATTGTCCCTCCCCTCCCTCCTCACTTTTTTTTCCACCTGTTTCTTCATTCCTTGCCTTGTGTGAGACTGAGGACAGTCTCTATTTGTGTCCCTAGTGGATGTAGAGATTGATATCTCTCTGTGTGCGTATTCTCTTATTTTCCATTGTTACAGTTTACCTTATCTTCTTTACAATCCCACTTCACCATTTCTTCACCACAGTCCATTTATAGATACTATACAGTACCTATATAGTGGCTTGTGTACATAGTTACAAACAAGTTGAGTTTTGGGTTTTGACCCCAGTGACAACGATCTCGCACACCCCAAATCCGCGCCTACCCAGGCCGCGTTCACCACAATGTGACCGGCCGTGACCTTTCACGCAACACAGCAACTTCAACGCGGGTTGAACACAACACAAATTGTGTTGTGTTCAAAGGTAAGTTTCCATTTTTTTCTTAACTTTACTAATGTTATTTGCGGCAGGCAACTCGACTGCGACCACATCGCAACCACATTGGCACAAGATGGATGCCAACGCCAACGCAATGCCAACGGACGCGGGGCAGCCGCAACACCACCACCACCACCACCACCACCACCACCACCACCAGCGGCGGCAACGGCAACGGCAACGGCAACAGCAACCAGGCAACAACAATGGCAATGGCCAGCAGCAGCAGCAACAGCGGAAGCAGCAGCAACAGCGGAAGCAGCAGCGCCGGCAGCAACGGCAGCAGCAGCAGCGGCAACGGCAGCAGCAGCAGCGGCAGCGGCAATGGCAGCAGCAGCAGCAGCAGCGGCAGCGGCAATGGCAGCAGCAGCAGCAGCAGCGGCAACAGCAAAAGCCATCCAACAGCAACGACAACCACGACGGCCAGCAGCAGCAGAAGCAATGCCGGCAGCAGCAGCAACAGCGGCAGCAGCAATGGCAGCAACGGCGGCAGCAGCAGCAGCAGCAGCAGTGGCAGCAGCAATGGCGACGGCAGCAGCAGCAGCAACAGCAGCAGTGGCAGCAGCAGCAGCAGCAGCAGCACTGGACGGCTCCCCCGCAGCCCAACTACCTCGCGAAGTGCAGCGCCATATCGATTGATACGTGCCTGCCATTCGCGAGGAGAACGGAGCTCATGGGGTGAGCCCACCTCGGTCCGGGGTTCAGACCGCGTCTGAACCCAGACCGAACGCGAAGAAACGGTTCAATGCCGTCTGGGTCCAGGTTTGGCCATGCGCCAAACCGGACCCGAAGTTCAGTTCGCGGTTCCGCCAAAAAGGGTCGGAACCGGACCAAACTGAACTTCGGCAACACTAGAGACAAACATGACCTTCCCCACTTCTTTGATGAAATTGACATACTTGGCTCTGACTACAGACTCTTGGACACTATGAAGATTCACTACATGCTCTGGTACCTCAATAACGACAATTATGAACTTTGGTCCACCCTTCCTGCCACTTCAGCAAAGGACTTCATTGCTTTCTGATGTGCCATTTTCAATTTCTATCCTGGTGCCACAGACAGTATTCGGTATATGATCACAGATCTCAATCAAGTGGTTAAATGACAATTGGCTTATGGTACAGAGAACAAGACAGACTTAGGACAATATTTCTGGGACTTCATATGCATTTCCGGAGTACTATACAACAATGGCCATTTATTGGACAAGCAACAGAATGAATATCTTGCCAATGGATTTGACTTAGACCTTCATCAATGTGTTGAAGAACGACTCCATTACCTTCTTCCTGGTCATTTCCACGACGATCCATACCCAATTGATATTTTCCACGACGCTGCATTGTTTCTCTTTTCCAGTTTCTGTTCCATTCCAGAATCTGTTGTCACTGCAGCTCCTGTTGCCATTTCCAGTCCCGATCCAAGTCCTGCTCCCATACCTGTCGCAGTCAGCTCACCTCTGGAACAGATTCCATCCTCAATCCCACCCACTATCATTCATTCTGTCCCCCATGTTCATTCCAGTCCATACCCCTCATTGTGTTCCCTGCCCCCGTCCATTCCAGTGCCTATCGAGGCCATTATTTGTTTACAGGTTTTGTCGTCCAGTCCTGTGTTGTCCCTGTCCGAGCCCCTTCCCGATTTATCGATGCTGGTCATCAATTCCATCATATCTTCTGGTCCCATTCCTGATTTATCCATACCATCTCCTATTTCATCCATATTGTCTCCTCTTTCGTCCCCTCCAGTTTCTGTCTATGAACTCGTGCCAGGTCTGCTCCCATTTGCTTTGGACTACCCAGATATAGACATTCTGTCCTCAATATTGCCTCCTATTTGTCCTCCATCTTTGTCTATTGAGATTCCATCCAAGTTGGTTGAGTATCTCATACCCATTTCTATTCCAGATCCATTACCCCCTCCATCCCCATTGCCCCTTGTCGTTTCCCATCCCGTATCGTCTCCAGTTCCATCCTCACCCACTTGGGGCACCCTGTCATTTTTGGACCTGTCACGTGGTGCACCCAATGTATGGGATCGTGTTGGTGTCGGCACTCCGGTTCTCAATTTTATATTGTTCATTGTCTCTGTCTTTGTTTTATTTTGTCATTGTATATTGGACCTCCATCCCCTTGACACCTCACTCAAATATTTGCAAGAAGCTCTCCATCTCCTCTCGTCATTCCACCTCTGACCTTCTTTCAGAAACTCTTGTGGGGATACAGATTCGTTCTGTCTCCTATTTTTGCGTTTTCGTCTTCTGTTCTGCCTTCCATTCCTGTTCCATGATGGACAGCTCAGAAGTCTACAGAATAGCAATGGGCAAGTCTTTTAGAATGATTAAGCACTCACACTGAACCCTCTTCTAGTATTGCATCCCCAGCACAAGCTACATTATGTCAAGCAAGCAAACTGGGAGCCGGAGTGGATTGAGACAGCAGAGTCAATTGTCCGCAGTGAGTTCCAGCGAACTTATGCTAATGAAGAGGAAAGCACAGATGAACAAGATGAGACATCACTCCCGACAGTACGTGATATTCCTACATCGTTGTCTTTACTGACACTGTCTGGAGGCACAGAACATTTTCGACAATTTACCTGCACTTGCAGCTCCCAAACCATCTGAACTCCGAGGGGAGCTCGATCTGTACCTCTCAAGTGATCCAGAACATGTCAATGACATCTTACTGTGGTGGTATCAGAAACGACACGTCTATCCTCGCCTCTCTCGCATGGCACGCAATTATCTTTGTATCCCCGGTATTCTGCCATTTCTAGCAGCACTGTCCTTAACTAACCTTTTCCTCATAGCAACATCTGTTGATGTCGAACGCATATTCAGCCGTGGTCGCATCCTTTTGTCACATATCCGAAATTGGCTCTCAGTTCAGTTAACTCGAGCGCTTCTCTGTCTCGGTGCATGGAGTGTATTGGGTTTGGTGAAAGATGCAGATGTTGCCCGTGTCATTGTGCTGCCTGAGGTTGAGGGAGAAGAAGAGGAGTTGGAAGAGGGCTTAGTGTTTTAAAGTCCAGTCCATAGGACCGGAAAAAAACCGGAACTGGACCGGACCCAACCGCAAAAAAAACGGACCGCCGGTTGCGGTTGGGCCACTTTTGGGAGGTTGCCGGTTGCGGTTTCCCGATGTGGAAGAAGCTTACACAACCGGATTTTTTCAACACCACTACAAGGTTGACCGATGGTGGCAAATGATGACGATGGCAGCAAAACGGCGGCATCATGAGGGAACGCAAAACGAGAAAAGGCAGCAGGGGTTGGCGCGCCCATCCCGCTGCAGAAGGTAAGTGGTTTCAATCATGGTTTATTGTCTATTCTACACTAATGTGACGACAACAACGACAGAGAACGGCAACAACAACGACGGACAACGATGGGACATGGGGAGAAGGGCAGCAGGGGGCCGGTGCACCCAACCCCCGTTGCAGTACATAAGTATTTTTTTTTTGTTTTTTTGTTTTCTCAGCTACTAATTACACAAACTAGTGTTGCCGAAGTTCAGTTTGGTCTGGTTCCGACCCTTTTTGGCGGAACCACGAACCGAACTTCGGGTCCGGTTTGGCCCTGCGCCAAACCAGAACCCAGACGGCATCGAACCGTCTCTCCGCGTTCGGTCTGGGTTCAGACGCGGTCTGAACCCCGGACTGAGGTGGGCTCACCCCATGAGCTCTGTTCTCCTCGCGAATGGCAGGCACGTATCAATTGATACGGCGCTGCACTTCGCGAGGTAGTTGGGCTGCGGGGGAGCCGTCCAGTGCTGCTGCTGCTGCTGCTGCTGCCACTGCTGCTGTTGCTGCTGCTGCTGCCGTCGCCATTGCTGCTGCCACTGCTGCTGCTGCTGCTGCTGCCGCCGTTGCTGCCATTGCTGCTGCCGCTGTTGCTGCTGCTGCCGGCATTGCTTCTGCTGCTGCTGGCCGTCGTGGTTGTCGTTGCTGTTGGATGGCTTTTGCTGTTGCCGCTGCTGCTGCTGCTGCTGCCATTGCCGCTGCCGCTGCTGCTGCTGCTGCTGCCATTGCCGCTGCCGCTGCTGCTGCTGCCGTTGCCGCTGCTGCTGCTGCCGTTGCTGCCGGCGCTGCTGCTTCCGCTGTTGCTGCTGCTTCCGCTGTTGCTGCTGCTGCTGGCCATTGCCATTGTTGTTGCCTGGTTGCTGTTGCCGTTGCCGTTGCCGTTGCCGCCGCTGGTGGTGGTGGTGGTGGTGGTGGTGGTGGTGGTGGTGTTGCTGCTGTCCCGCGTCCCTTGGCATTGCGTTGGCGTTGGCATTCAACTTGTGCCAAGGTGGGTGTGGTTGTGATGTGGTCGCGGTTGAGTTGCCTGTCGCAAATAACATTAGTAAAGTTAAGAAAAAATTGAAACATACCTTGATGAACACAACACAAATTGTGTTGTGTTCAACCCACGTTGATGTTGCTGTGTTGCGTGAAAGGTCACGGCCGGTCACATGATGCCGTTTAACACGAAATAGTAAGTAAAGAAATACGAAAAACAAATGAAATCAATACCTTAAAAATATCCACGTTCGCGGTTTGAACGCGGTTTGGAGCCGTTCAGGAAATCCGGCAGGCCTTGAAACCCGGAACTGAACCCGCGGTCCGGTTCAGCACTTGGCTGAACTTAGACCGAACTTAGGGTTCGGTTCGGGGTTTGAACCGGGTTCGGCTAGGTTCGGAACCAAACTACGGCAACACTAACACAAACGATGACAACAGCAGTACCAACACAAACAACACAAGCACCCAACGAGGACGACAGGCGGCAAGGACGAGGATGACAACGACGGCCACCACCACCACCCCAACAACAACAACAACACCCACGGCCCTCCAAATGGGACGACGACAATAACAACATCAACCACGAACATCACCACCACCACCACCACCACCACTACCATGACCACCACAACGCAGACAATGACCATCACAACCATGACCACCACAACCACAATGACAATGACAACCACGACCACAACGACGGCCACGGCCATCCCACCACCAACCCCCAACATACCTCGCGGATGCGCACCGCCACGTCAATCGATGTCGGTGCTGCAACCGCGAGGTAACCGGGACTTGGAGGATGGCCGTGTTGGGCACCCACCACAACACCAGCAACAGGGCCGCCAACGCGCAAATGCGTCCACAACCACCCACACACCCAACAGAGTGGCCAACGCGTCTGCGCCTACCTGTGCACCCAACGTGATCACCGACATGCTCATAATCGTGGCCGCCAACTACCAACTTGAACATGCTGGGGCCACCAACGCCCCATTTTATTCATTAAAATTTAATACATTAGTTGTTATTTATTGTATTTACTTCAGTTCTGACCGGTTTCAACTGGTTTAGCAACCGGTTAAAGGAAGGACCAGTTAAATCTGGTTAGAAGACAGCAACTGAACCGCAAGAGACCGGTTCTGAGCGGTTGAGTCTAGGTTGTGCCATCTTGTGGTGTTATGGCAACCGGTTCCGGTTGCGGTCTTTTGAAAATTTGTCAAAAAACCGGACCGGACTGGACTTTCAAACCCTAAGAGGGCTGGGATGCAATCTCGAAATAGCATATATTGTTAGGATATGTGCCAGTAGTAGGCAAACAACTTGAACCCACAAGAAACCTGTAAGAATAATAAGAGACCGGTACCCATACCCATAGATTTACTGACCCGCAGTCATGGGTATGGGTATTTACAGGTGTGGGTATGGGTACACTCAATTCTACCCACGGGTTACCCGTTCCATTAACTAATTGTTCAATGAAAGCATATGAATAAAAGTCCTAAAATTCACAGGTCATTTCAAGCATCTCTACTATAGTACATGTCATTGAATGTACATACATGTTTTCAACCACTTTGGCAGTGTTTTGGGGCCTCTCGAACCATCTGAAGACTAGTGATGGACAGGTCCAGTTTGGTCTGGTTCTCAGCCAAATTTGGTGAACCCCGGACCAAACCTCAGGTCCAGTTCTACTTAAGTACAGAACTCCATACTGAACCATTGGTTCCAGTTCTTTCTGGTCTGGTTATGGTTCAGGCTTCGTAGAACCAAGAACTGAACCTTAGGTATATTTTTGCATTTTTTGTTTTTCAGCTTACACTCAGGTATGTTGCAGGTAGTAAAACAACCATGTATTTAATTAATATATTGTTAACAAAAGATTATAGAGTGCCCTGCCCCCACCCCTGCCTCACCTCACAGTCACAGATGCCTCCTGCTGTTCATATTGCCTGCTGTTGCAACCTGCCACCCCATCTGCCACCGTTCACTGTCCATTCACTCAATTGGGTGTGGGCACCGGCCACCAGTGCTTGAGCGAAGGGGGCAGTTGCTGCTGTGGTTGTTGCTGCTGCCACGATTGCTGCTGTTGCTGTTGCTGCTGCCATAGCCATAGCTGTTGGGTTTCATGCCATAGTTGCTGTGGTCCGTAGTCACATTGGTCTTGACATGTCCATTGTCATTTCCATATCCATTGCCATTACTGTTAGCATTGGAGGCATTGATGGTGGTGTTGGCATTGTGGCTGGTGCAGTGGTGGTGGTGGGTGGTTAGCATTGCTAACTCTCCACTACAAAAAGTAATAGATAAATTAACCAAAAAAGAGGACTTACTATTGCAAAACCAGCAACCCCCCTGCCGCTGTAGATGCGGGTTCAGGGTGGCTTCGGAACATAATATGATCCTAGCCTGGGGGTGTCAGCATAGAAGTGACGGTGGATAATCAGTGTCAGGGATAATAGTAAAAGTAATGGAATGTAAAATATCAAGCCACTGTGTAAAACTGGACAAATAACGATGAATCTGGTGATGAACGGACTGAAAGCGGATAAATAACGATGAACCTGATGATGTCGGGTACAGCAGGTTGGGTTGGGTTGGGTTGGAAACGATAAACAATAATGGAACAATGATAAAGACGACGAAGTGAACTATAAAAATCTAAGGGTATATGAGGACAAGCTTTTGAAGGGATTAAAACATGATTCTGACTATAGGGAAATGGGGACTAAGGGTATCTCTTTTTGTACGGTCGTTGGGGACCATTTTTATAGTACATGTATGGGTAGTCTACTTTGAGTCATGTCTATTTTGGCTGATGGTAAACTACAAAGAAAAGTTGGAAAGGGGATGAGAAGAGGGGTGTTGTGATGCAACAAAGACAGGAAAATGGAGGGGAAAACAAATATCCATGAAAAAGATGTAAAATGTCCTACATATCTCCGAAAGGATGAGGGGATGGGTATATAAGGCCAGTCCGAAGTCCGGAATCGAGTGCTTATGAGGCTGCTGGATTTAGTCCAAAAGCAGCCGTGACAAAGCGGCATACATCGGGTCACATCAGGTCAGGTCACATCAGGTTACGTCAGGTTGGAATGGGAGTCATTTGGAGGCATTGGGTTCGTCTGGATTTGTGACATATTGACTATACGGACTCAGGGGGATGTCGAGTCTCTACACTGCTGTTCACCATCTGTTCACACCATTGGGGGTGAGCGCTAGCCACTGGCACCTGAGCAAAGGGGCTAGTTGCTGTTGCCATTGTGGTTTGTGCCATAGCTAATGCCAATTCCATTAGCATGTGTTGGCATTGGTGTTGGCGTTGTGGGGTTGCTGGTGGTAGTGGTGGTGGTGGCAGCGGCAGGATGGATTGCTGCTGGCATTGCTAACTCACACCTAGCGCAGTAAGTAACTAAAAGTTAAAGTTAGTTGAAGGACATGAAATACCTAAAAAATGGGACTTATCTTGAGCAGAACAGTTTGCAGTGAACTGTTCTGCTCATCAGGTTGTGAATCATTGCTGGTGTCTGAGTTTCTGTCATTGTTGAGGGGGTGGGGAGTGGGAGTGTGGTGGGAGGTGGGAAGCAAGTTCATCTTCAACAAGGTTGTCATGCTGTTGGGCATGACATGACATGTCATGGTTCACTTGTTTTGGACACCAGTTCAGACCGGTCTAAATGGGTTCTGGACTGCAGAAAAACATGTGAACGCAGAACTGGACTTCAGGTCTGGTTCATGCCTGGCCTCAAACCTGGACCTGAACCGTGGTTTTGTTCTCATTGGTTCAGGTTCAAACCATTGTTCCAAACCAGACCTGTCCATCACTGCCACAGACAGGACCAAGCCTCCAAAATTTGAGTTTTTACAAACTTCAAATTAAAGGCTGTAAAATTCAGTGCACCTAGATACAGTACTTGACTGCCCACAGCCAAAATTTCAGGCCAAAATATGAAGATTTGAGTGAGATATAGCAGTTCAAAGTGTATGTCTCAAAACAATATCCAAAAATGGCATTCGCCAAGTCACGTGCAAAACCCAATAAAATGTGACTGGATATTGGGCCAACATCCATAAGGAAATTATAATCTAGAGAGCTTTTTTTTGTTATATCAGGAAAGATCTAGGATTTATGATTATAATCTATGATATGAAAGTACACCATAAGGCCGAAATGTAATGATAATCATATTCATTGTAAACACGGCTAGGGCCGTTTTAGGGAGGGCAAACACAATGGACACCACCACAGCGTCTAATACCACTATGCAAGCAGAAGACGATGACGAGGAACAGCTAGCGCAACTGGCACTGTTACTAATAACAGACTTCGAGATCTCTAATGAGCGGCGGAGGATCCTTCGCCACGCTAATCGGTCCTACCTCACCTGACCCGTTCTCCTTCCCAACCCCCGTTTCGATACATCTTGGCAGCGTCTCCTCCATAGTCACGACAACCGGGGATTCATTGTAACGATGGGATTTGATGTCGAAACATTTCACCACATACTTGCCAGTGGTTTTCAAGACCAGTGGTACGCAACCTCGATTCACCGTACTGACGTGAATCCCAAGGGGTCAGCGCGTCCTGGCCGTCGATCTCTTGATGCCGCCGGTGGCCTAGGTTTGGTCCTTCATTACCTGTGCTCGACAGCCCCCGAGGTGGCACTCCAGGAGATTTTCGCCCTCATACCGGCGACGGTTTCCCGATACCTCAATTTCAGTCTCCCAATCTTATTGCAGGTTCTTCGCCAGCTTCCCGATGCTGCTATTACATGGCCCCGAGGTGACGACTTCTGCCGCCTTAACGCCCTCATTCGCCGTCGTCACCCTATGCTCACTGGAGCATTTGCAAGCATTGACGGCCTCAATCTACCTGTCCAGATGTCGTTGGATGTTGACATTGAAAACTGCACTTATAATGGTTGGTTGCGAGCTCATTTTGTCTCTTCGGTGTTGGTTTTTTCCCCCGAGGGTACTGTATTTGATCTACAAGATTTGTTGCCACGTTAACTCATCAATTGTTTCATAGGTCTCATCATATCAGCAAATTTGAATGCCCCGGGAAGTTGGCATGATTCCCGGGTCGCCAAACCCATTTACGAGAAGCTTCGTGATCGTACGCCACCGGGTTTTTACCTGGTGTCAGACACAGCGTTTCCACATGGAACGGATGCCGTGGATGGTCGTATATGGGCACCGTTCAAAGTCGGAGATCAAGTACTGGGTTCTGAGGCTGCAATAGAAACCAGGATGGCATTCGACCGACAACTTTTATCGTACCGCCAGACAGCGGAGTGGGGCAACCACGCTCTGAAACAGAGCTTTTCACGGTTATGCATCCCGCTCCCGGTCGAGTTCAATCATCGCCGAGCCGATTTATTGGAGATTTGTGTCCGAGGTCATTGCCTCTGAACACGCCGAGTGGGCCTGAACCAGATACAAACCGTGTACGAGCCAATTTGGATGGAGCCTGGTATTCTACCTCGTGATTTACACAACGCGTTGTTTTCAGAGCTTCGGGCAAATGATCGTGTTACTAACTACCATACTGTAGCAGTTTATGAGTAAGGACAGACTGTAGTTAGTATCAAAATTCGAGTAAAGACAGGTGTTAGTTGGGAAATGACAAGTAATGACAGTGAGACAAAAGACACAGAAATCAGTTACTCTTTCTTCGAAGAAAGGACATCATACACCACTACATCAACATCGGGATCCTGAGAGACAAGTGGAGTATCTTTAGAAGGTTTAGTGAAAGCAGAAAGGGGGGAAGGAACAGTCGAAACAGTGTCTTCGGAGGCAGGGTGTTCCCTAATATCACGTCGCTGATGGAGTTGCCGAACATGAACCTTATCATGTCGAGGGGTGCCTTGCCAATTCTCTTTGTCGCTGTCGCTGTTGGGCTCGGTATCCGTCAGCCACAGGACACATCCACCTCCATCAGGATATTTCTCCTCGTAGCGACGCTTTGGCCGGTATTGAGTCTTACGAGGAATCGGGGGCATAAACTGTTTATGGGGACGGGTTGGGGGCTTAATCGGGGGCGTCGAGATAGCTGGTAAATTCATGGTAAGTCCCATCATCTCCATCCGCATCTCGGCTCGTTCACACGCCAACTCGGATGAGTGGAAGCTGCTTTGCAACTTCATCATCGCGTTTCGTAGCAATTCGACGGTGGCTTGAGAGTCGCGTAACTGTTGGGCAATTCCGACATAATGAGCATGGTCGAGGGCGTGCATCGCTCGGGAAGAGTCGCGGGCCAGTTGTATGGTCGGATCGAATGCTTTATTGAGCTTCTCCATCAACTCCTGTCCACAAGACAAACGGGATCGAACCGGGTTGACCGAAGCCTCGGATGCACGACCAATACGGGCCTTGACCTTGACATCTGCCATTCCCTCCTCGTCACTGCTAATCTCGATAGGTTCCCCGTTGTCGGATGCCTTGGCATCATTGACGTTGTCATCAAACTCGGCATCCGAGAGAGCTCGAGTGCCTGCTCGTTCATTAATCAGCATCTCGATCTCTTGGGCATGCACAACATTCTCGCGAATCTCCCCACTCCCAGTTGGTTTCGTGACACGGACCAGTTGCTTGAACTTCGTTTCGAGAGAACTGAGGGTACGATCCGGGCGTCTGTGCAGCCGAGCCCATTCAGTGTATCGAACGTGGACTTTGCTCCATCCTCGTTGACCCATGGGCTTAACCTTCTCGACGAAGCTTAATAAAGCTTTGACATCGCGATCGGCATAGTTACCGGATCCAGTTGGACGACCTCGCTTTCGTTGGGGTATCAATCCATCAGCATCACTGTCCTCGCTAATGACGTGGACCCGTTCCTTGCGCTTCTTCTGACTGCGTCGAGACCCGGCCACTTTTGGATTGGCAGGACCACTGACGGCCTGGGCGATAGAGGGCGGATGGACCAGATTGGCATCATCTGTGGTCGGCAAGGGTATAAGGGCAGGGTCGATCTATGGGGCTCATAGGTAAGTGTTACAAGTATGTGTCCAGATTGGTAAGACTTACCGGCCATTGGTCACCAGCGGCAGCTTGAGAGGTACGCAGAGTGGCAGTTGGAAGTGAGGGTTGGGCAGGGGCCGAGAAGGTGAACTGCAGACGAGGATCAATCAGGTTGGAAGGGAAGGCTTGAGCGCTGTCGAAACGAAAAGGAGGGAGTTCTGACATTGAGTGACAATGTCGAAGCTCGGCACAAGGGCATACCTTTTTATACCATTTGTCTGACGATTCCATCGGCTCAGGAGTTCAGGGATGCACCACAGCGATATGATTTGAGGTACTCTCTTGCTCAACGGAAGTCTAGTAGGCTGACATTGAGTGATGATCTCAAAGGTCGCCGCAATAGACCATACCTTTTTATACAGTTTTTCCGACGATTCCATCGGTACAAGAGTTCAGGGATCCACCTCAGCGATATGACTGGCGGTGCACTCTGGCCCAATTGAAGTCTAGTGGCCTGCGGCATCCAGTCAAAGAATGGAAGAAAGACAAAAAAGCTGGGTCATACCTGTTGTTGTCTGGCCGACTGGTGGCCGCCGTGATGAGAATGGATAAATGAGAGCATGAGACCAGTAGTGAGTTGTTTCAGTGAGACATATACAGGTAGAGTGATCTTGAAGGACGGGGAGGAGTCGGGGCGCCAGGTCGGCGTGACCTGATCATGGATCATGCCGAATCCTATATATGGTAATGGAGAATATTTTTAAATCTGTAAGGGGGGTCCCGACCCCCCTCACAGAATAAGGTTTATACAGAGGTCAGTTGAGGAATTCGGTGGGAAAAGGACCCCGACCGATCACGGCTTTTCGGCTGGTTGCTTTACTTGGACGTGGGAGAGTGATAATTTTTATTCCAGATTACATTTTATCTTACGGATGTCGCTCCATTCCCGTTATTTTTTTTTGGTAACAAAAAATCGTCGTCCGTCTCCTGTGTTTCCCGATGAAGGTCATTTGCTTGGAATCGCAAAGATTTACTCTCAAGCCATGCTATTGGAAGGACCCGTCAATGACATTGCCTGAATCTACCCAAACTTCACTTATGCGTCACCACTTCCTGGACGTTCGGATTGACGATGTTCGGCCCCAGAGCAGAAGAAAGACTAAATGCACCATACTCCTTTCCATGGTGAACGACGACGAGGAACACGGACCCGGCGAATGGGGAGTCAGCACAACTGAATTACTTTCCAAAGTTCAGGCTTCAGGCGCTAGAATTGAAGGTGCGATGCTTGTTCGTAGTGCTTATGACTTACGAGGTCAGTGAGCACCTTTCAGGCCAAGTGAAGCTTTCTTATTGTAGCCACTTGGACCCGGAGTATCGACATTACTTCGTGAAGACGATGACCGGAGAACTTCTTGAAGGGGCGAAACCTGACCTCGGCTCGATCATCGTTGGACCCTCCAAAACTTTAACCATCACTGTAGAAGAAGTGGGTTCTCACCAACCGTGCTTCCGTGTCATCATGAATATAATCCACAGGCATCAGGGTTATGCATCGACCCAGCCTTCAACTCAGATGAAGCTATTGCGGTCACGCCATGTCTTGACGTCGTCGACGTCATGGAAAGACACCCTCCCGATGAAGTTACCTGGCTGATACAGATGGCCGCTCAGCGCCCAGGCTTTCAAGAATTCAAGAATAATCGCAATCGAGTGCGGAGCAATAGCGAAATTGTGAAGTCTTGGAAATTTGCCGTCGAATTCTGTGAGGAGTATCATAAACGAACATCAGGGCTATCGGTATGCTCCTCCCGGAGTTCATACGTTGTTCAGAGTTCAATTTTCACTTTGGTAGGGCCGTAAGAAAATCAAGAAGAAAGCCATCCTCGAAGCCTTGGGTGTTGGGACGTCATGGATGTCGGAGGCTCAACGAGCCGTTCGTATATTGCGGTTGTACGGGGACGGTGGTAGATCCCCGGCACAGGAGGTGATTGACAAGGTTGGTTTTGAGCGCTCGAAGTCTCAGGGCACGAGGGCGTTGCTGGCATTTCTCGAAGCATTTGAAAGAGAAATCTTACAGAAAATATGTATATGATGGATTGCTGCGCTGCAACTTCTTACATTCGTCTAATTGCTTTGTAATTGGAATGGATACCACAAACTTGACCCTGCAATATGAGTCGATCACAACAACATTGCCTTCTAATGACATGGATCATGTCCTGCTGACACTACAAAACAACCCCAGCAAGAGGTGGTGTCATCTGATAGCGGAAGAGAATGAACAGAGGAAGTGTGGTTAGCCTCCACACAAATAATGCTAAATGCTAGAAAAGGGGGAGTTGCATCGAGTCCTATCAACGTCTGCAATTAAAGCAAGTGGGCTTACTCTATGTCATAGCTCGGGCTGAAGGGGAGGCTACCACTCCGCTCCAACTCATACAGAGCAAGGCGGACTTCGTGGAGATTGATGAGAGATGCCCGACTGTTTCCTTGCTGCCCCAGCCATAACTTGAACAGTGCCTGATTTGGAAACGATGCAGCAGGGAGGTGGAGGCGGGCGAACACAAGATCACGGACAGCGGGAGTGATCCACACCATAAATGCAAGTGGCATGAGGATGTCTAGATACTTGCGAGCACGCACTTTACCACGTAGCGGGACTCGGAGAGGGTGACTCATAGGTGGCTCGTAATAGATGGCACAGATATAGCACAATATGCCACTGGGAAACCTGATGTTCCGCTTGAATACTGCAGTAAAGGAACGTTACAAGTGTACACCAGGGGGCCGTGTTCTTCGCTGCACCCACCAGTTCGAAAGAACCATCCAATTGGACAATGGTAACGGAACTTGTTCACCAGTGAAAGAATGCTGTCCATCTTCTCCCACCTCAAACTGAAGATCCTGATGGGCGACGCCTTGAGCGAAGCCTTCTATGGAGGTGGCCAGAATGTCTGGATGTAGTATTGCGCTTGAAATCGCATGCCGATGTAGGGTAGCCGCACTGATTACCGTAGCAGGCTGACTTGTGTACTGAAGTCCAAGAGATTGACGGTACGAGGTATATTTTCCATGTAGTCATAGGCTGATTTGCAGGCAAGGCAATGCCTTGTCCGATGACAACACAGTAATAGTCGACAACCGTACAACGATAGCGGAAGGCACAGCGGCGGCTGAGATCATCGACGACTCTTGCATTCCATCACCAATTGAGGCATTTCTAAGCACCGATAGTCGATGCCTCGAACGGCGGTCTGGGTTCGGAGACCCATGCAACCGGCGAAAAGATTGTCAACTGCCCTATCAGACGCCTGTACGGTACGTCGCGAGAAGCGTGGACGCGACAGTTTTCGGGGGAGTACGGGACAGGGATGTGTAAAGCGTCTAAGACTCTAACTAGCTAACTGGCATTGTTTGGCATTGGCTTCTGAAAGAAGCATGTACAAACACGGACCTATCATGGTTGAACAAAGCTAATTTTCATTTCATCCATTTGCTTCGTCTTATAGCAAATATCACAAGGGTCATGTTCGTTTTTGCTTTCTCCAAGGCGTTGGCTTGGCTAATTGTATTTTTCTTCCAAGTTTTTGACTCGGATTTTTTGAGATAAAGCCATTACTTCCATGTCGCGTGTTTCACCACGATCTCCGCAGAAACCACAATCGCGTACTCCCGTAGCGGGCGGTTCTCGCTCTCGTACCGGCTCACCCCTTACGGTTGGCCCCAGTACTCCCTCTCGTCTTCGCTCAAAATCCATTCCGAAAACGTCGATAGAACCTTCTACGAGTAGCAATCCAAACCATGATTCTCCTTCCGCTAAGACAAATCTGAGCATTCGCGAAGCTATTGCTCTCAAACGAGCGGAAGCTAAAAAAGCGTCGTCTAAGGGTGTCGGAGGAGGGCTGGATAACTTTGAAAGTTTAGAAGATGCCTTGCCCGACGTAGGAAATACAAAAGGAGATGACGAATTGCAGGACTTGGGCAGATTCTCGGTGAGAGAAACGATCGAGCGTGCTAGAAACACTGGTGACTACGGTTGTGTTGTTATGCTATCGAGCTGATCACTCATAATTCTTACTAAAGGATCTCTAAATCTCTCATCGCGATCATTACCTTGCATTCCCTCTGCCTTGTTTGAGATTCACCTTGGTATCACTCCAGACCCTCTCAAATCCGTCCCAAACGAGCCTCTGCTTGTGGCTTCTGTTGACCAGCCAAGACGTGGTGCAAAGCGGGATGCGCCTTCTTGGTTCGAGGCACAGGATCTTCATATCCTTAGAGCATGGAGCAATGATATCTTTGAGATCCAACATGAAATATCTCTCTTTGGTTCGCTCAAAACTGTTGATGTGAGTCGCGTCGATTCTTAGTCCTAGGCGGAAGGTTAAACTATCCCCACAGCTCCACCAAAATAAATTAAGTTCACTGCCAGATACATTTGCCGACTTAACTGTTCTTACATCCCTCGACCTTTCCCATAATACACTCACATCACTTCCGGTGAACATTTTTGCGCTTCCGAACTTAACCTTCCTGAATGTCTCACACAATGCACTGAGCGCCCTCCCTTTCAACTCACCCTTCTCTTCCGCCTCCAACCCGCCTCTGCGATCGAATTACCCTCGAGGAGACAGCTTCTTCGCGCCGACTATTACTCGCGCGACCACTCCCCTTCCTAGTCTCTTAACACTAGACGCATCGTACAACAAAATTCCAGCAAGCGCTATCGATCACGATATCGGCAGTCTACCTGTAGTTCTGTCGAAACTTGATCTATCTGCCAATCCTCTTGCTAATGGAGACACGAAATGCCGATCTCTAGTTCAATCATTGGGCAAACTGGCAAAATTGAGAGAGCTACGCATGGAAAATGCAGACATTGGGGACGATGAGTTCACGTCAGATCTTTTCTCCGCGTCCTCATCTACGTCTCCATTTCCAGCACTCAGAATTATGGACCTTGGGGAAACGAGAGTGACGGCTGACGCTGCTAGGGCGGCTCTCAAGAGTATGAAGCAGGAGTTGACGTTTCATGTGACGACTGAGGACCCGCCCGAAGGGATAGTCCGAGTGATAATTGGAAAGAAAGTTATCCGGGAAGCTTGGGAGTTTGACAGTGAGAGAAAGGCAAGAGGCAGGGCAACGAAGTTTGGAGCTGTAGAACCACAGGCCACGAGGGATCCCGAAAATCGCGGCGGGGAGTATCCAAAAGAAGTGGTGAAGGAACCGTGGGAGCTCGAGGCTGAGTATGGAATACTGACGGAAGGGGGTAGGAGGCGAGCTAGGGCCGCCGCTGCCGCTGCGTCTGCTCCTGAAAGTCAAATCCCTAGTCAGGCAACTCGGACAGAGCAGCATGCTACGATCAAAGAAGCTTGGGAAATCGAGGCTGAACAAGGTTTGCTAACAGAAGGAGGGCGGCGGCGGGCGAGGATCGCCGCAGCTGCAGCTGCTGGAGCACACAATCAACCCATACCGACTTTCGGGTGTGAATCATCCTCGAATTCGCCGGCCAATGTTATCCAAGGCTCATCGAACTTGACGCTATCCAACTCGCAATATTATTCAGCGGCTACGCAAACACTGACTCTGCCACCTTCTGTGTCGCCTTCCAAGGCTCCTGGACACTCACGAGCATTTTCCCTCGCGGCCCCCTCCTCCTCCACAGCGAGGCTGTCAACGTCACGAACGACTGACATCGCTGTCCCTACTCCCTCAGTCCCGCTTTGGGTTATCACCATGCAACCCTTCGCGCAAACGCTCAGGACATTAATACTGGCGAATCGACGGATGGATCGCTCGTTCAGCTTACCTTTTTCTGCGGATGGCGCTGATGGACCATGGCTGCCAAATCTGGAGGAGCTGAACCTGGAGGGATGCGGATTCGGCGACGCTATAAATGTGTCACGACAGCAAGATCCGGGATCCGGAGCTGCTACACCTCCGCGTTCAAGTGAATCACTGATCCCTCTCCTAACAAGATTGTTCCCGAGTCTGAGAACCCTCGATCTGTCGTATAATGTCCTCACCAGCGCAGCTCTTAGTACCGAATCGCTATCCTCGTTGATTCTATCGTCATCCCCCGGCAACGCAAGCCAGGTCGCACGGAAAAAAGGTCTCAAGCATTTGCGTTTGCGCGGAAATAAGATTACGGAGCTCGACGGATTGCGTGGCGTAGCGCAACGTTTCAGAGGAAACAGGGACGTACCGGCGTGGACGCTGGACGAGTTGGATCTTCGGGACAATGAGATTGGCAAATTGCCACCAGAACTAGGGCTGATGCCCTTGGATGTTTTCCTGGTGGATGGGAACATGTGAGAACTGACTTCCAAAAATATGTTTCCCCCCCCCCCCCTCCCCCTTTCCCCCAAGCAGCCAGATCTGATGCCTTTCATTCCCCAGATTCAGGGTTCCACAGAGACGAGTTTGGGAACGGGAAGGAACAAAGGGTTTATTGAGCTGGTTGAGAGGAAGAATAGAGTAAACCACAAGACCAGCCAGCCTCTGGGTAATCACACAAGTTGCTGATTAAATTTGAACATCCAGTCATACATATGTACTTGCACCGTTGTGTTGAACATATTTTGCAATTAGAAAACGAAATACCGTTACTCATTTGTTGAGGGAGGGTATGAACTACATCTTTAAGTTCAGTCATTCCTCCGCAAAAACCTGCTGCATCCACATGACGTAGTATAGACCTCCCAGACGCAGCAATTCCTCATGTGTGCCTTGTTCCGCCACCTGACCGTCTTGAAGCACAATGATCAAATCTGATAACAGAAAGCGTCGGTTTCAAAATAAAAAGGAAGACGGGTGATAAACCAGTCATTGAAGGCCTAACCTGATTCAACGATAGTCCGAAGTCGATGCGCGATGAATATGCTTGTGCGAGCTTTGTCTAGCAAAGTGGAATTGATGTTCCGCATCAAATCTGATTCAGTGCGCGCGTCCAGCGCCGAAGTCTAATGAGAAGAGAGAGAAGTTTCAGTTCAGTTCATCCAAAATATACCGAAACTTTTGAATGAATAATTTAAACTCATTTACCGCTTCATCAAAGAATAAAATAGGTGGATCCTTGAGCAGCACGCGTGCTACCGCCAACCTCTGCTTCTCCCCCCCAGATATCATCAACCCGCGTTCCCCCACCTGCGTAGCATAGCCCTCCGGTAATTTGATAACAGTGCCATGCACGTTCGCCTTTCTCGCCGCCTCCATCACCTCGTCGTCTGATGCGTCCAGCCGGCCATATCTCACATTATGCATGATGTCCGCGTGAAAGAGCGGTGTGTCCTGTGGCACGACACCGATGTTCTTCCGGAGACTTTCGACCTGGAGGTCGTGGATGTCTTGGTCGTCGATTAGTATCCGGCCCGAGCTGGGGTCGAAGAACCGGTATAAGAGACGGAAGACGGTGGATTTCCCACAGCCTGATGGACCAACAATCGCCACCTTCTTTCCAGCAGGGATAGTGAACGAGAGGTTGCGGAAAATGGGGCGATCGGGGTGGTACGCAAAGGTGACGTTTTCGAATCGGATAGAGCCTCCCCGGAGGTCAAGAGGGCGTGCGTTTGGTTTGTCCTGTTGGACGGTATCCCGTTCAGAAAGAAGAAAAAAAAAAAGAAGAAAGAAAAGAAAAAAAAAAAACGGAAACCAAGGCAACTCAAGAAGAAATGAAGAAATAAGTAAAAAATTCATTTGATACCCTACGTGGCTGGTTTTGCTCCTGCAATTTATACAGCACTTCCATGTCAAGTAGGTTCTGTCGCATTTCGCGATATATTGTTCCAAGGAAATTGAGTGGGAGTGACAGCTGGAAAATCAGCTGATTGACCATGACGAGATCCCCAACCGTCATAGTCCCTTGAATATATATATATTAACTCAGACTCAGACTCCAAACTGCAAAATAAATAAAAACAGAGCTGACCGTTAAAGACGCCCTGAGCAGCCAAAAACATTGCCGTCGTCAAGGCACTTGAGAAAATGACATTCTGGCCCGAGTTCAAGAACGCTAGAGATGTAGTGATTTTCACCGAGGACTGCTCGTATGACGCCAGGTGCTGATCGTATTGAGCGACTTCATATTTTTCGTTGTTGAAATGCTACTAAGGTGTTTTTTTTTGATAAGCGCGATCACAAGGGGCAACGGGTCCTTATGTTACAATATGTATAATATTTACCTTTACGGCTTCGTAGTTGATCAGAGAATCGACAGCAACGGTCGCGGCCTTGTTGTCCGCCTGGTTGGCATCTCGTCGGAATTGAGTTCTAGAACGGGCGGGTTCGATAGTGGTTTTAAGGGGCAAATGCACGTAAAAATGATAACGCCCTTACCGCCATGAGGTAGTTCGAATGGTGAACCAGGTGTAAGCGGCTAGCGTGAGGACAGTAATTGCCGCGAAATCCCACCCGAATTTATATGTCTAAAATGAGTCGAAACTCAAAACGACTCCAAGTTTTCGACTGAGAAAAGAGTAGTAGCCGTACCAGGATGCCACAAACCATCGAGATCTCTAGCGCTGTCGGCACGATGCGGAAAATGATGGCTTGCAACAAGAATGTTATTCCTCTAAGTTATTACTAAAAATAAGCAAAGTTCGAAGCATAGGTAATATTTTTGAACACTCACTTTGTCCCGCGGTCGATTGCACGGGTCAACCCTCCGGTTTGCCGCGAAAGATGAAACTTGAGGTCCAAATTAAGCAGATGCTCAAACGTCTCTCGTGCCACCTTTCGAATGGCGCGCTGTCCGATGTTGGCGAAAACTGCGTTCAAAAGCTCGCCGAACAGAGTGGCACCGACTCGGGCGGCACCGTCTGTATGGGATGAAAAGTTTTGTGGATAAGTTCGTTTGGAAGGGTCCCGAAATTGACTCACAACCCAATATGAGAGAGCCTGCGACAACCAAGACGGTCGAACCGGAGGCAATGTCCACGTTCAACGAGTCGATGACAATCTTGAATATCAGCGGGACCTGCACATTCAATACCTTTGAAAGACCACCGGCGTAAACCAAAAATAATTCAATCGCCAAAAAAAACAACAACATCAACACGAACCTTGCCGGATATCAGTAACCCAAAACCAACGAGCACGCGCCCTCGAGTGTGCCAGTCATCCCGCGGCCACACGTGCTGTATTAACTTTCGTATTATACTCCAATCGGTTCTTCGCTGTTCTGCCTGCGAAACAATATCAGCCTTTCCAACTGTGTCCTCGGGCTGTGCGAGCTGCGACGGTGATGGTTTCACAGGATGTGATGCAGGTGGGGGACTCTTGGGTGTCAAGCGCTGAAACCCTCGAGACGTCCGAGTCGATAACACACTGCAGGGGTGTGGACGTAGCAAGTGACGAGTATGCCGAACAAGTTGTGGATATCTATGGTGGAGATTGCGATGTGCTGGTGCGGATGTCGCCTGGATGTTGGGTGGGCGTGCCGTTGCTCGAATACCAACCCCACTACGCAGGGCAATAATGGACTTGAAAAACATGAGCCTAATAGGTAAAAAGCCAGGTAAGTCCCGTGACTACTACTACTGTGATATTGTTGCGCGACCAACGGACAACGGACAACGGACAACAAAAAAGTTTGCAGTTTTCGTACGTTTGCATCAGAACGCATAGCCAACATTCTTTCATCAAGTTCAGACTATGTCCGACTCGGGAGTACACAACATCACATCATCAAGGGTACCGATCCAGCGCTTAGCGCTTAACTCGGACGTTCAACGGAAAGGATTTCATTATACAGCCTCGACGAACCGCCGGCGAGCACGAACTTCAGCAACGTTGTTGTGATTAGAGGCGGTACCAACGTTATGAGTTGTGATAACACGCACATGGCCAAGGCTTGAAGTTGAATCCGAAAACTTTCTGGTGCAGCTCTGAGCGATTGGCACGCAGCTTCAGGCCCCATCATCCGAACCAATTCCGAGTCTCCTGGTGGTCAGCTTATCGTCTGATAAGTTCCTGCAACATATCCGAGTCCGTGCTGGAGGGTGGTGATAAGATAAGATAAGATCAGAAGCTCCGCCCGCACCTTTATTCCGTCCGCAGTCGACGGAGCCATACCGAGAACAACCGGGATGACCTACAACAACAATATTAATATTAATCCAAGGGTTGTGTAGCCAAGCGCTGGCCATGGGTAATTCTGGCTGTGATAAACTCACATAAAACGAATCTTCTCACGGCAAGCCTCGTGCTTGCATGTCGTAGCTACATGAAACTGTTACTGTTCCTCGCCGCTACGTCGCTCCGGCTCGTTATTGTACATGGGGAAGGCAGTGGACTGCAGTTCACCACTCTGCGCCAACTGGCACCAGCTCGGATGCGGCTCAACTCCGGGGGACAATCCAATCCTCCGGCTTAGACTTACTTTTTCCGGCTGTCGGTGGCGTTCGAACGTTCGAAGTCACTGGCAAACCGGGAACTATCGGGGAACCGGACATGGACTGGCAATCTCGCTGGAATGCAGGGGAAATCTGTAGGATTTCGTGCATTTTCGTCGTAAACTGGTTCAACTTTCACTGGCCCGGACTTGTCAGTGCAAGCGCATCATTGGCTTAGGGTGAACGCGACCGTTGACTTTGCAGTCGTTCATCGTTCATCGATTATTGTTATCGATGGCCTCCTTCGCGTCTTATAAAGGAGTGAGTTTGCGAATTTGTGCCCTCCCCGACCCTTTCCCAAATCTTCTTGACCTTGTTTGACCTCCCCCTCCCCCCGTCCGCACCCCGGGATGGCCGACGATATCGCAGAAGGCGCCGAATTCCTGCTCATTATGGTTCTCCGAGGATCCGAATTTCCTCACGAATTGCTTTATCTGGTCATCCCGCTAGTTTCGCTCTCAGACCTTTGACAAACCTTATCGTTTCCCCTTTTTCTCGCAAGGCTCTGGCGGCTCGGGAATACGTAAGGAAGGAAGGCGCAAAACGTGGCGTCCAATGGTATTCATAGCCTTCAACTTTTGTGGGGTTGAACAGCCTCCGGCACCTTGGGCGTTAACTGGCGTACCACGTGCAAACCTGACGGCAAACGACCGTGAACACAACCAAGCGTTGGGACCATTATGCTGTATCGGAGACATGTACTTAAGGAGTGCTTTTCCTTGAGTCATTCCATCGTCTAATCATCTTCTCTCCTTACTTACCCTATCTGCCTGTGCTGCGTATCTTATCACCCTTTCTACCGCGAAGGCCATCATCGCCTATATATCCATTCCCATTCCCACCCCCACCCATTTCCCTGCTTCTCCCTGACTCACATTTTCTCCCTGCTTGCTGGAACGCTAGGAGCCTTTACGATGGACAATGACACATTCCTTTTCCAACAACTCAACATAACATCCAATAATTTAGCAGATTGGCAGTGAGTTGATGTCCTCCGTACTCTGACGCCCACTAAATTTTTGGTCGATGCGTTCAGAGGCTACCTTCACGAGAACTCGTCAGCTCCCTCGGACATTATACTTCCGCTCTCCTACTATTTCGGCGACTTTTCGGGTCTTCGCTGTCGTCGTGAACCATGTTCCCCGTCGGACGATGGACTTTCCCCTTCCCCAGATTCTTTCTCTACCTATCCCAGCCCTTCATATTTGACTGCAGGCGACGGCATGTGTCAGGTTCCTCTTTCCACCGAAAACAAAAATGTTAACCCAACCCAATCCTTTAGACTTCCAGCCTCCCGAATTCCCGAATCTCCAAATTCAGGACGGTCCCTCGAACACGAACATTGGAGATGTAATTCATCCTATGCAGGGCTCGCCCTCGTCCCCAACCCCTCTGATCGTCATTGAACGTGAACCGGCAGAGTACGACAGCCCACGTCTTCCCTTTTGGGACGAAAGGACCCCGAATAGCAACGCTAACCTCCCCGTGCCAGAATTATACCATCCGAGCGCCGGATTTAAACATCAACGACGTTGGAGCGATGGTGCCATTTCACACGAACGACCCCGCCTTGATGCCCAATCACCTTATCCCGGGTCCCAAGTATATTCAGCCTCATCCTCATCGATGGGGTTTTCAGTCGTCGGCGAACTCCATGGTTATTCACCCGCGACCCACCCATTCCCGACACCCATTCATCCTTTGCCCGTCGAGCGGAATCTCGCTCTTCCACATGAACGACCCCGCACCCTTGATACCCAACCACCGTATATGGGGTCCCCCGGCCACCACCCAGTTCCGACTGCGACCGCTACCCATCCTGTGAGGGATGGAACACTGGACGGACTCCCGCAAGACCCGTCCGAGCTAACCCAACAAGCGATCTTCGATCCAAACACCCCGCCGCCGACGTGTTCCGACACTGTTGTCAAACTCAAGGTCACTACCCGTGCCACCCGCGCTGCGTCTGACGCCAGAATCCGAAATCCTGCCAAATACCGTTGTACGATCTGCCGAGAACTCTTCACCACCACTGGGGGTCGACGCAGTGCGTTTTTTTTTTTTTTTTTTCCTTATTTTTTGTTTAATTTTGTTTAATTTTTTTTTTCCTCCCCCTCGCTTCTACTTGTAGATCATTGGAATTCACATCTGGGCATAAAGCCGCACACGTGCCCCAAACCTGGTTGTGGCAGAGCGTTTGTAACGAAATGGGATTGCAAGCGGCACCAGAAAGTGCATCTCGACAAACGATAACATATATCCGACATGCCTCACCCCCCCCCCACTTCCCCCATCGCCACCCCGTCATCGCCTCACCCCTCCCCCCCCTACACCCCCCCCCCCCCCATCGAATGTTATCATGCGTTACCTACCCCTTGAACTCTATCACCTCGCCTCACCCCTCTCTCACCTCCTCACTTTGGCTTCCCCGCTGCCTTGCGCTTGCGTTGGCGCGGCGGTTTTGAAACAACAAACATGCTTTTACCATGCTATCTTTCTTGGGCGCTCTTGATCTTTATACCACGCGCAACACGTTTCCCCCCCACCGCACCGCACCTCCATCATTTTGTTTTGTTTTGTGTATCCAATCACATCAGCATATATATATACTACCCAGATTGATGTTAATCTTATTGTTTTCTTTTCTTTTTTCTTTTTTTTTTTCTTTTTTTCTTTTTCTTTTCTTTCCCGTGTCATTGCTATCGGGTAGAGTTTAAGACTTTGCGTTATGTCACATGTTGTTTTGTGCCGCAAGGTCAAATGTCTGCTGTTGTTTGGTCTGAAAAGAAAAAGTCCTCGACGCAACATGCGCGTAACTTGCGCAGTCAACGGTTTTTAGGGCCACGCCCCGTCTGTGGTTCTCCGACATCACCGTAAAATACCAAGTCAATGATCATCGATCATCGATCATCCCCAAAACTAAAAAAAGCCCCCGGCAATAGTCCTCGCCACGGTTCCGAAACCAAACAACAAAAATGCTTCCGAAACGCCTTTCTTTATATTTAGGTTCTGAACTTTTCATTACTAGAAATGGTAACTATCATTTCGAACTCGCGAAGTCGGAGAGCTTTTCACCACGTAACGACTTGTAGACAGCTACGTACTACCTAGTAACTACTTCGTCTTAAACCACACGCGAAATGGAATGATGATGCAATTGATGATGAATGACCGGGTCGGCGGTCTCACGCACTTCGGGATCGATCTCCATTTGAAGATGACAAGGACTCGCCTCAGTTACCCGACCCAAAACACAATTCACAATCAAAAAAGACATCAAATCACAGCGGCCAATTCTGCGGGAGTGCCAGGTGAAACCGCCTCGAGATTCCTAAATGTAAGTGGAAATCGGAATGGAGAAGGAAAGGAAAATAAAAAAGGGGGGTGGTGGGTGGGGAGGTCCCGTCCGTGAAACGTTTGACCATCTTGTCGGAGATGGTCAATGATGGCCCGATTATCAAAAAATTTACGGAAAGGAAAGGACTGATAACAGAGATATCCTGTCGGAAAAGACGGGGATCAACAGCAATCAGGGAGAACACACCGTCAACCCGCCAGAAGAGAATATAACTTTGGAACGACCGGGGTGGATTGGGATCCGAGCCGTAGAATCCTGTGCAAAAAAAAAAAAAGGAGCATTAATAAGTGACTTCACCGTGCGGTTGGCGGGTAGTGAGAATATGGTATTTGTCGTATCATCGATAAGTGCAAAGGAAAGGCGGTGACGGGGTAATCAAGAACACAGCCAGCTCGCAAGATGAAATCAATTGAGTTCCTGTTATATTCTCCAAACGTGACACGACCACGGGGAATGTCCAATGCGACTCGATGGACAGGATGGTCGCACTGTTTGCGGTGGTGAAAACCCGCTCTGCAACTTGGGATAATTCATGCTTACGAGATATCGTAGGCCACGAGAGACCGTTTTTTGCCAAATAGTTCAAAGGCGCTTGCCAAGAGAAACGCAAATGATGGGGAAGAAGAGTCGGCTGTCGGTTATAGCAATTGTGCCGATAAAAAAAAAAAATCCGACCGACCTCTCGTTGAATTACAACAGTCATTGGAAGTCTACGCTATAGACCCCCCATTTATCCCAGTTGGAGAAGGGAACCAACCTCGAAGAATACTCAATGGTGATGAAATATGAACTGGTTACTGGTTCACACGACTGTCAAATATTTCCCATGTTGACATGTACCTTGTACGTGAATGGAAAGAATAGCCCAAGCTGCCTAGAAAGGATGGCTGAATCATCATCTCCTGAACGAACAATTTGAATTTACTGACCACCATAAATAAACAAGCGCTGACGAGCCGCATGGACATATTCCGGTGCGATTGTCACCCCAACGTAAAAAAAATTTCATGAGTTAAAGTTGCACCGTGAAATGTTGCGAGGAATGGGTGACTGCAGTGTTTACAAGCCAGACAACCATCGAGCATATCAAGTCACCTTCGAAACATTGATTTCGACATCAAAGTACAACCCGGAGCTACATGAACACAATCGGGCTGTGAGTATAGTAGGGTTGCCGTAACGGTCTGTTGCCACCGGACTACTATTCACCGTAAACTTACGAAATAAAAGGTGTAGGCATTGGAAGTTAGCGTGACCAAAAGTTGTGGCAACGGATCGGATAACCCACTGTCGTTTCCAAATGGTGGCGGAGATCACCCAGGTCTTTTCGCAGTGCCCCCCCGCCCAATGTTGGGAGAACGCGTGCGTTTCTTTCGGCGTGAGCTATTGTCTCGCAGGGCTGGAGCCTGCGTAAAATATTTTTCTATTAGAGGTTTGCGCATGTTGGCTTCGCCGATGTTCGGACGACGTGATGACGGCCGATTCCCCATCACTGGGCTAGCGGGATTGGAATGAACAAATGATTCCATGGAGACGGCTGTGCTGCCCGCAGTTGCAGCTGGATTCGACTGGGTTGAATTCGGGTTTTTTTTCTTGTACTAAATCATTGATGAGTCAGGATCCGTAACAACAACACTAACTTGCAGATTTACAGTTTCCAACTCTGGGGTGCCTCGCCATTTTGCGATTGCTTCGCAAAATCTCACCGCTGCACGTTCGATTGGTTCAATCGGATATTGTTGAGCAATATCCTCCATATGCGTCAAGAGATCCGGCGTTGACGCAGCCACGTCAAAGAACTAAGAGCCAGTGGTTTGAACGAACATCGCAAGTATTAGCCCAGTTATACGGACCTTTTGGAATCTCGCGTTCATCTCCATCTCGTATTCGGCATCTGTACCGTCCTTCCTTGGTGGGTAGGTCCCCAATGACGGAAACAGTACTTTTGCTGCATCTCCCAGACTGGGTAGTCCATCCGGTTCGAATTCCTCGAATTTATCGCTGATATTACTGAGATTGGTATCGTCACACAGGCGTCGTCCTTCGTTCTGCGCCCCGTTGTCTTTTTCCTCCCTGTTGCCATCTAGATCCGACATTCCGAGACCAACAGACAACAAACATTCCACGGCTTCTGGGCCTCTCCATCCTGCCGTCATATATCCTTCCAAGACTGCACGGGTCAGCAAACCCGCCAACAACATGTTCCACTCAGTTGATGGTCGCAGTGCGTCAGCGTACAGTCTATTTTGCGATTGCTTGCTCCCACGGATGGGAAGAGTGGATGGTTGCCAGTCGCGCAGTGGCGTATCTTCCGTCTCCTTTGCCTCATCACTGTTCTCGGATGAGTAACCTTCTGCTGCACCCTCTTGGCCGGCTTCATTCCCGAGTTCGATTGCCACCAATGCAGACAACCTCAAAAACCGCGGTATCAACTCTAACAAGCTTGTAGTCGTGGAACCGCCTCTATTGGAAGGTGCCCGGCGCAAAACACTTCCGCCGGCGCCAGGCCGTGCCAATCCCGAGCCAATCCCACTCCCGTCCTGCCATCCAGTAATTCCCCCACCTCCGGGCGCGACAAGTCCGCCTCTTGGTCCCGTGTCACGTCCCATGCCAATGAGGGAATCAGTTCTACTCCTCCGAGAGCCTGTCACGGATTTTCCACGAGCATCAACACAAATCTCACATGCGACATGCAGGTGACGCGGGCATCGAAGGAGGGGTGGGGAATGAGCTGCATTTTGGCATGCACCCGCTGCGTAGAGGGATCGGGAGTGGGAAGTGAGGGTAGATACGCTCCTGATCTTAAGTAGAGGTTATGCACAATTAACGTTGGCGAGTAAAGGAAAGCATACCGCAAAATTTGCATAGCCAGAAGAGCCCACTGATGCGGATGGAGGAGTCATGAATGAGTTTTGTTCTGCTGCAGCCAAGGTTGATTGTGCCACGGCAGAAATGGTTGACAATGGTCTCAAGGCTGGGGGAAGAGCCATTAAAGTGGAAGAGGCGAAACCCTCCGATACGGGTCTTGCTACATTTCTCGAGGAAAATTCCTGCTGTAATGCATCGTCAGAATTCGACGCCCTTTCGTTTCTGTGATATATTGGTTGGAAACAATCCGTGCGTGCAAAAAGGTCGTTGACCACGGTGCCCAAGGCAAGCCGTAATCGGACGCCATTAGGAAGCGTGTGAGGGTGCGGCTGGGTTCGAGGCGAAGTCGGAGGTGCCTGAGTGTCCTCGTCCGTCCTAGGAAGGATAGTCGGCGGTTGGTCAAGCATAGAGGTAACGACTTTTTCGAGGCTTTCCGCCCGGAGTCGTAGGCTCCTCGCAAGACTCAGATCCTGCTTTCGAATTCTCTCTTCATCGATCTTTCCGCGGAAAGAGCTAAGGACACTGGGTCGTGCTCTGAGTTCCTGTACGTCCTCCCCGTCACTCAGTTCCTCTTCATCTTCTTCATAATTCTCGGGTCGTTGGCGGTGAACGTAGTTGGAGCACAACGGCCCACCTGTCCGATCCGTCATGCCCAATTCAGCACGACCTTGCGCAAAACGGGTTCGGCCATGTACCCAAAGCATGTGGTCTATGATAAGGGTGCGAGTTGATTTTTCCCTTCGAGGTATTGTGTGTAAATGATGAGCATGTTTATGAGCGGGAGCTGTGAACGGTTTTAATATCTTTGGAGGAGATCGAATACTTGTAGAAACAGAGGCAAAGGATGCCTGGGTTGGAGGCAGGCCAAGACCTGCTTGACCGACCAACATATAGGGTGTCTGAGACATACTCGCGCTGAAGCGCTGAAGGACCGACTGGACGGTTAGCCTAATGCGGGAGACCGATAATCCCGCCTCGTGGCGACGCCCTTCCTCCACGCTTAACCTTCACGAACACTGGCTGGATTTATCGCCTTTGGAAAATGTGTGTCCGTCTACCCAATCTCTCTTTTGTAGAGCCTGAGCTGAGTTCTCAGCAGCTGCGATTCACTCGGCATCGACTAACCAGTAAACACAATTTTGGAATCTTGTCTGCTTGCAAGTCATTGGACAGCCCGAGTCAACTTGCGGTGCGATTACTTTTACCATCATTTTGCCATGATCTATTGCCACTTCAAGTTCAACATCAGCATGGCCACCTCCAACAACTGAATTGGTATCGCCTGGGCGCTCGCCGCGGTTTTGATGTAATGCAGTCGACAAAACCTGTCATGTTAGTCACACACGGTTCTAGGTTATCTGTACAAACCACCCCTGACAACCTTTTTGATCAATTTGGGTGAAGGATGGAGGCACCATCCTCGGAGTTCCGCACTCCCCAAAATTGGAACCAATACTCTGCACTTGCCCGGGTCATCGGCTCGAGACTCAAGCTGTTCATTACTACCAATCTCCGGGATACCAAACCCAACATCGCCTTTTTCTCGTCGCCCTCATGCTCACGGCTTTCTGAGACCCGAAACGGTTGATCCGTTGAGGTAAGTGAAAGATTCTGTGCCGTGTTGTTAACCACAACCTCATTATGGTTGTTGGGACCCGTTCTCATGTTCCTGCCGTGCGTTTTCTCGGTTCCGTGGACATTCCTTGAATTCTCTTCGAACCCATGCAGATAAGGATCCTTTTCAAAGGTCTATTCGTGGTTAATCTGAATACCAATCGTCGAAGGGTATGTTGGGCGCTAGAAGTCTGATGGCCATGACTCTCGATTCGGATTCGTCGCCCGTTCGACTAAATCATCAGCCCCCGTACGATAACCGGAGGTCGGGAGAAGAAGATTAATCATGTGAAACCCAACCAAGGAGAGCGAGGAAGAAGGGAAGTGGACTGAAAACTCCCAATGAAAAAGGTAAGGTTGTTTGTTATTAAAAGTCTTGAAAATGTTAATTAGACGATAAGGTTTTGGATTTTAACCCGAGGACCTCTCAAACAAACTACAAGCACAAACAGGAACATGAGGACTGCGGTTTACACGGTTCGATGTTTAAGAAACTTACCAAAAGAATACGACCGGGGCCCGTATTTGAACGCATCAGGACACTTACAATTAGCTTGGCAACAAGCTTCACCACTCCGAGTAGGTTCTCAGTCACGTCCTTCGTTCAACGGTGATGATGGCGTAACTAGGTGACCCCACGCAACTGAACCACGTAACTTGGTTAGTAAACGTTTTACATATTGACGAAGACGGCATGTTTTAGGATTACTATCGCGACCGGGTTTGTTTTGGTTATTAGAAAAAAATCCTTACTTCCGCATAGAACCCTTCATGCGTACTTTGTTGGAAATATTTATGTCCCACTACCCCATGTTATTAATAATGCACGGATTCCGTAAGTGACGCCCGGAGTATTGGCACCCAGGTTCATACCATTGGAAGCCACCATGGAACGGCGCAATCTAGAAGGCATGAGGCAGCCACACACAGACCGATTTCCTGGGCCGACAAGGCCTCACGAGGCCTGACACTGTGATGTATGCAGCTTCCATCAGGCCTCCCTGTTTGGTTATGAGTGCTTGGATGTGCGGCGCAGGCGTGGTGGGCGGCGCCAAGCTTCCTCTGATCTGGCCGGAGTCTGACCTAGTCCGACGAAAACGCGCACATATATCCAGGCATGGACTTGTACTGCCTCACGAGCTCAAAAGAACCTTCCTTTGTTTATAGTCCTAGTTGAGTTACGGTTTCATTCTTTCCATAACAAAAAAAAAACCGGTCCAAACTTGCACGAAACGGCACGAGTCATGCACGATTCATTCAGTTCACGGTTCAAACTTGCAAACTTTGTAGACGCAGACAATCAAATCAAGCTCAAGGGCTCTGAGAGAGAACACTCACCATATGCTCCGCTGCTTGGTTTTGTCGCAAAAATAACTTGACGCAGCGCATCACCATCCAGGTCCCTGTACGGTGAATAAGAGTCCCGAATTTTCAAAATAAACGAGTCGACATCGCTCTCCGCCACCAGCGACACAATACAACCACCCCACCCGGCGCCTGCACGCACAGGAAAAATGACCCTCAGCATTTAGTACGCATGGTCATATTCAATGCCGCGTAGAACGAACCTGTGAGCCGGCTCCCATATGCGCCAGCGTCCCGCGAAAGCCTCGTCAGCTCATCCAGTTCAGGACAAGAGCACTCAAAGAGACGCGCGCAGCTCTCCTGCGATTCATTCATCAAGCGTCCGAGCCCCTCCAGCACCGACTTGGTATCCGTAGTCGTGGTTGTATCTCGAGTCAGCGGAAGAGCCGCGTTGCCAAGGCAGGCCTTCCGAAACTGCAGTACACGGAGTGCCTCCGTGAAGACATGCTTGGCGCGTTTGTAGAGTTGAAAATACGTCGCTTCAACTATTGCACACAATTGGGAGAGTCAGTAAGGTTATTCGAATCAAAGTCCGTCCTATGAGAATGATGGAATGGGCAAACAAATGGTAAAACAGAGGACATATCTAACAGCACTCACCATTCACTGGAGAAAGATACACATCCCTGAATTCTTTCTCTCCCAGCCCTGATAACTCAACCATCTCCTCCATCGTCACTCCCAATTCCCCCCCATCTCTGGGCTTCAACACCTCCACTTCTCTGACGGCCTTTTCTAGCGCTTCCTGCAATACCTCTTCACAAAGTCCCTCCTCCGAGTCCTCCTCGTGCACAAGACGTCCCAAAACCTCCCTCAACGTGAGCTTCTCCCTCCCCTTTGTATCCAGATTCCCATCAAGTCGCACCTCAAACTTCCTCGCAAGCACCCTAGCCGCGACCAACGTCTCCACGACACGCAAATTATACTGTGTGCGGGCATGCACGATTTTATCCGACACTACGAGTGTGTTCGCGCAGACAAAGACAGCACCGGGTGGAAGAGGGATAGCCTGTGTACCAAGCACTGGATAGAAGGTGACGTACAGTGCGGAGGAGGCTCGGGAGATCACCGAGGCTGCTTGGTCCATCCTAGATGTTCAGGTCGAATTTGAATATATGCGGAGAGAGGAGAGGACGCCTCACCCGCCACTATTAACACCTATTAACCACGACTTCATATTTCGTCTCATTAATAAAGCACAATAACACCAACCAACTCGTTTTTCATTTTCCATTGCCATCTTTACCAGCTCCTCCTTGGTGATTCCAACCGTTGGATCATCCAGCTGTACATATCCCAAAGCACCATTAGTAAATGCAAAAATGACAAACAAAGAAGGGAGAGTGTCGCACATACTTTGCCGTTAACAGCCAAAACTGCCAGCGCACTTGCTACTACCAATGCTGCGCTGGACGAGAGGCCCGAACCCGCCGGGACTGAACCAGTCACGAGGAGATCGGCTGGAACAGGGAGTGGTACACTTGCCGATGTGGTGGTGTGAGCGGCTGGTGAAAAGTAGCGATTGAGGACACCCTGTGAGCGGCTGAGGTTAATTTGAGACAATCAGGTGAATGAAAGATTGAGTGATAGCGAACGGAGAAAAAAAATAAAGTACACAAATTTGGGATCGACGAACGGATATTCGCATGCCCAAAATGTTGACATACAAGCATTGAAATATCATATGCCAAGGGCACCCACTTGGGCCAAACTCCACTGGAACGCGAGATATACAATGAACATTTTCAGGCATTCTACTCACATAATACCCCGCTTTGACATAGCTTTCCCACCGCAACTCCTTGGTGTCGATATCGAGGTGCCATCCTCCCTCCAGGGCAGACACGGTCTGAGATCTATATTCCGGCGCGAATTCCTGTCTTGCGTACTTGCAATGCAGATTTTCGACGACGACATTACCGTGTTTCTCAGGCTGGCGGCCCTCTGGGAGGAGGGTAGATCGAGAGGCACACGCAATCAGGATATCGCGATCTATGGCAGCTGGGAACACTCCGAACAAGGCGTAATCGATGTGTTCACCTTGAAAGAGAAGAACGGGAAAACAAGTCAGCCTTGAATAAGTATATCTGAAGGATCGTACACAGCCTGTATATAGATGTATTTACCTATAAGGCTAGCATAATGGCGTCAATCGCAGCGCGATTAGTTGTGGGTGGACACATAACCGTCATTTGGCGCACTTGACTCGACCAGGAGCTCTCACGATATAATCCGGATTCTTCCCAAATCGCTTCAGGAATTCTTGAGCCAGATTGTCCCGTCTGGCTCGGGCGTCGACGCTGTCCATATCATTTTAAGACATTTCTCTCCCAAAAAAATCCTCGACGCTGTACTGACTTGTCGTGATGATACAGGTCGGTGGGTTTATTGTATACTGGGACTAGTTGCGTGCTCAGTCGTCTGGTGGAAGTCATCGTAAGACCTTTTGCGGAATTACAGCCCTTTGCATAGTAGATTCAAGTTGAACACGGAAGTTTTGTTGGCTCTTGAACTGTTGTTGACTTGTAGTGCACTAATTAATTAAAATTAACTAATTAAAATCAATTAATTGATTAATTAAAATAAAATTGATTAAAATTAACTAATTATAATTAATTAAGAGGAGGAGGGAGGAGAACAGGATTCTTTATTTTATTATGCACTTAGCCTTTCTTTCCCTTCTTATCACCATACTAATTCATACTTGAGGCCTTGAGGTCTGATTGATTTTTCTGTTGTCCAAGCAATTTTTCAGGTAATTGTGTGTGTCATTTTTCCTTTTTTTAATTATAAATGTAGAAATGAGGGTAAGGAGCAGGGAGAATGCAGGACACAAGGAAACAAAAGGGAGTAGGGAGGAGGGAGAGGGGAGGGAGGAAGGGAGTGGGGAGGGAGAGAGGGAGTGGAGTGGAGTGGGGCCTCCATGGCAGGTCCAATTTTTGGACACCACACCCATATCCACAGTACCTGCAGACAAGTACATACTACATATTGTACCTAACAATGGCAGGTATGACGGTAGACCATGGGTACTGTGGATACCGACATTGCCACATACTTCACACAGGCCAGAGGCACATCAATTGACACCATTGTCACCCATGCGAGGTTGATGGGGGGCCTCAGGTGGAAACAGGAGTGGAACCCATGCTCCCATCACACTTTGTGAATGACATGTACATTGTGACAGCGAGTTCTGTTGTAGACCCAGATGAGGAATCTATGGAAAGGGTGATCAGCTAGAAAGTGATCAGAGGAATTCAGTTTCTTTAGAGAAGTCTAATCAATCCAACCCGAATCTGGGGGTTCTGGAATCAGAGGGAGAGTGTGGGGGAAAGGACAAAGAGCAGTGTATATGATACGAAGAGTGGACTAAGAAATAGAACTGAAGTGCGGTGATAAGATGTGAGGTGGAATGGTACCCTGTAATAACCTGTATTTCTATATGGTTTTGTAGTGTAAATGTGCTACTTTTATACTACTGTGAGGGATCCTGTGCTGTAGTAACTATGTACTACAAGCGAAGGCTGTAGTGATAGGGGTGAGTGGAGAGGAGGATAGGAGGAGTGGTGCTATGTACTAGGAGATGGGAAATGAAGATATATGATATACAATTATATACATACTGATTCCAGGTCGTTAGGGACATTGCATCGCCAGCAGGAACAATTCTGGAGGTGGAATCCAGAGTGAAATTGGTAGAAAAGACCAGAATCGGGTGGAATCGATGATACGGGAATGGGAATGGACAGGAATGGAGTCAGATATGAAGGGGATATGGATCCACATGATCTAGAGCCTCTACATCTGGTCAGGACTCAGATTGAGACCATCCCTGGTTGATCCAAATGAAATAACGAAGATCCTGGGGTTGTGGGAAGAAACAAGTGTAAGCAATGTCAAAAATGGACAGAATTGGGAGTACAACGTGAACAGAGCCGGTGGGTATCGAAGCATCGGGAGGGGTGATCTGGAGCTACCAAAACAGGTGGGCAAAACAGCTGGACAAAGAAATAATGGTCACATGACAGAGACAACAAATACAAACATAAAATTTTTCAATGCAACCTCAACAAGCTCAACTATATCCCAGCAGTCCCAACAAACTCCAACTCCAACGCCAAATGTCGACGGAATACAACAACTTCCTCGGAAGACTCGATGCGGATACACAGATGGTTGACAAAAGTTTTGTCCATGTTAATCACACCAGACTCAATTTGCCTGTAGCTTAAAACACACTACAGTTCTGGGTATCTTATATAGAGAGAACTTGAAGAGAATGATATTTTTATGCATTTCCTCCTAATACACCCTCAGATTTAGAGTACAATTGAAGGCAAGAGACAAGATTCTTTAAAACATGGTATTTTTTCAAACTGGTATATGTCCAAGATTTTAAGGTATGGTCAATTAATAAAAATTGGAGCTTGAAAAATTCACTACAACTTTTCTTTTTACACTGTAAAAAAATATCAAGTGGTTGCAAAGATATAAGATAAAGAAAATAGAAAATTTGGCAGGTAAGTGTAAGCTTGTTTGGCCATTAGCATAATCTGTTAAGATTTGCCTTGTACCACTTGATATTTTTCCATCATGTAAAAAGAAAAGTTATACAGAATCATTCAAAGCTCCAACTTTTATCAATTGACCATACCTTAAAATCTTGGACATATACCAGTTTGAAAAAATACCATGTTTTAAAGAATCTTGTCTCTTGCCTTCAATTGTACTCCAAATCTGAGGGTGTATTAGGAGGAAATGCATAAAAATATCATTCTCTTCAAGTTCTCTCTATATAAGATACCCAGAAATGTAGTGTATTTTAAGCTACAGGCAAATTGAGTCTGGTGTAACACTAAAATGGACAAAACTTATGTTGACCATCTGTATAATGAATAATTCAGCTATTATACTGCAGATTGACATGGTTGTAGTGAGAGAATTGGTCCATATTTACACAGCTAGGTGGTTTTATTTTTTCTTGATGCATTGTCTTGATATAACAAGTCAGTGAAAATGATCTTAACAATGTATAGAGTCTTTAAATTATTAGATATTTAGTTCATACCAGACTAGGAAATCTATGAAGAAAAAAATAAGACTACCTAACAGTATAAATATGGAACAATTTCCTCACCACAACCATGCCAATCTGCAGTATAATTGCTGAGTTATTCATTTTATACCACAGGATAGCTAACAGCTCAAAGTTCATCTATTATCTTCTCACATGCAAAATATTTCTTTAAACCAATATAGGACCATCTAGCACATATAAATTAGGTACTTTTTCCCTCCATGACCATCTGAATCCATGCAGTATTGCCTGATCTATGCTTTATTACCACAATTGCTGCTTTCATTACAGTTTCTAAGTTCCACCAGCCCCACTGAAAATGGCAATTGTTTGGTGGAACAAACAGAAAAAATTCCAGTGTTGAATCTACTATACAAAGGGCTGCACCTAAGATAGGCATGACTTAAAATGATACACTAATTCCTGTACTGCTAATTATGTATTTCTATATTCAAAATACTCTCATCCCCTCAGAATATACAACTAAAAGCCCTGGAAACAGCTACTTCTATGATGTATTGTTTTCTAAAAAACAAGAGGTACAAGTGTAAATTAGAATTAGGTTTATGTATGAATTAGGTGAGTTAAGGTCTGAAGCTTTTCAGCTTTGTACCCACACTCACCACTCTCAAAGATATCTTCCCCTGCTCATTGCAGTGCTGATATCCTTTTGCTTCCTCCCACCCTAACTCTGATCTGACCTCCCACCCCATACTCCCCTGCCAGTGTATATTTGAGTTGATTTGACCCACCCACCACTCCCTTACCAGTTGCTGTCTTTGTTGAAAGTATCCCCATCCAGTCAACTCAGTGCATCATTTGATTTCTGCTCAAAATCATGTTCATAATCTATTCCTGAGCCCACTGCCCATCAGTAAAATTACATATCCCCTTTTTGGGCCATTTTCACCATTTCCATGACATGTCCCTTATCCTGGAAAAGGTTGAATTTCTCGTAAAAGCACATAAAAAAGTTCTCTAAATTGCACCAGTGATCCTAGTGTTGGGGAAGTTTGGTTTGGTCCGGTTTTGGGTCTTTTTGCCCCAAACCGAGACCGAACCATTTGGTTCCTGCCAAAAATCCTGGAACCAAAACCAAAACTGATGTAAACCATTTAGGTCAGTTTGGTTTGGTCCAACCTTGGTCTAAACTGAGACCATCGGGTATCCACCTCGTGAGAGAGCTGTGCACATCAATTGATGTGGCCAGCGTCATTGTGAGGTGGGATTGGGGGGCAGGTGAGCTGCCGTGCCTGTTGTTACCCCATCTGACCTCACAGGAGAGCCATGCATGTCAATTGATGTGGCCAGCATCTTCACAAGGTGGGATTGGGCCTGTGGTTACTCCATCTGACCTTGCGAGAGACCTACGCATGTCAGTTGACATGGCCAGCATCTTTGCAAGGTGGCCAAATGCACACGTACCACATGTGTGTTCTGCCTTGGCTGTGTCCGGGGTGCCGGAACACCTCATTGCAAGGTGGGATTGGGCTGCCATGCCCTGTCCTGGTGGCGTAGAGCCTCTCCATGTGGGTGTCCCAGCGTGTTGTACACATTGACCCTGTGGCCACATTAGTGTTTTTGGTGGTGGTGGTGTTGTGTTGTGGTGATGGTGGTGATGGTGGTGGTACGGTGCCACATTCTGTTATATAGAATAAAATCAATAAAGAAAATCAATAAAAAAAATGTACCACGAAGGAGCGGGGGTGGATGCACCACCCCCTGCTGCTCATTCCATCTCATTGACTCCCACTCCACCTGTTCACATTTGTTTGCATGCGTACACGTTGGAGTAGTGGGACCTGGCAGTCACGTGACTGGGTTCCCACGGTTGACCTAGTTAGTAGCCTTCCTGATGTAGTAGAGAGACCCATTCCTATCCTATCCAGTTGACTTCCACCTCGAGTCCTGCGTGAGCCCCCGGAGAGGTACCTCGGTACCTCTCCATCGTGGTGATGAGAGTGTTTTCGACTCACTGCTTTCTTTTTCTGGACTTTCTCCTCTTTTTGCCTTTCTTTGCTGGATTTTCTCGCGAGACGACTCTTTTCGGCCTCACCACCCCCTGCTGCGCGACGGCGGATTTTCTCTTCATTCACAGCCGTACATCAATCGCGCTACCCCCCGGCGCTCTCGCTCAGTCCACCAGGGCCCCGCGTCGACCATCGTTGACCCAGAGACGCGGACTCGACCCTTTTCGAGCACCCAAAAGCCCCAGGCCGCGTCACCCGCGTCCACGCCCAGTTTTTTCTTCTCAGACCCAGGACGGCCTCTCAAGCCTTCCTTGGACGTCTTACGGCCCCCGTTCTGCCCCACGTCGTCCATTTTTGACGCCCAACGGCCACCCGCGTACAGCCGCGTCACCACCTTTCGACCCCCCATATTTTAGCATTCCCCGGCCCCACACGTATCCATCTCGGTCCCTACATCCACGCTCGACGACCCGGTGCTTACGTCCTGCCCAGAAGAACCCCCCACCGCGCTTCGTTGCCCCAAACGAAGCTGTCCCGCCCTTTTGGTCACCCCACGGATCTGCCACGTCACCACTTTTAGACCCCCGTTTCTCGTCACCCCCACCCCTACACGGACTCATTCGACTCCCGGCATCATCGTTCCACCGGCCAGGACCCCCCGTTCCCCTTCGTTGCACCAAACAAACCCCCGCCGTCACCTCCAGACACCCCAGCCCCGCGCCACGTCACCATCGCGCGGCTCCGTTCCGCCAACGTAGCCGGCCCCAGGTCGACTCACGACACTCGCGGCCCACCCGTTCACCATCCCGGAGCACCCCACCTACCTCCAATACCACGAACGGACCATGCCCACCGCCCCCAGACCCCCACCGCGTTCTGCCACGTCACCACCCCCGGCCGGTTTCTTGCACCATGCCCGGCCCCGCGAGCCCTCGTTCAGCCCCCCGTGGCCCCGTTCTCGACCGTGGTGACTACCAAGGACAACCCAACGGCACCATGTACCCCATGCCGACCCAACGAACCGCCGCGATCCCTTCGCGTGATACGCCTACCCCCTTCGCGTCGAGATACTATGCCCTCGTTAGTACAACCCTATGCCCTATCATTTATTATAGCTTTTATCACAGTCTCGTCCCCGTTCCCCCCCACCTCTGGATGTCGATTAAAGTCTACCTACGAGCCGTCACTACACTTGTTCATACACCTGTTCACCTAGTTCCACCAACACCGTTACGTTTTCGATCACCAGAACTTGCACGCTGCACTGAGTACTTGCCAGAGCAATTCGAGCGATTTTGGATCTTGCGTCGTAAGCCCTAACCCTCGTGAGGAAGGCATTCAGAGAGTTTGAGTTTGAGAGAGGAGTTCTATAGAGTCTGGTCATCTACCGCCCCCTGCGCGAGGACGACTTCCCGCTTCACGATATAAGGCCCTGGCCTTGAGTCAAGGCTTTCTGAGGGACTGGGAGTTGTGGCTTTAGAGTTTTTTGGTCAGTTTCGTTTGTTTTGTGTTCTTTTCTGTAGCAGTTGGCGACGAGGGCGTCGCCATGAGGAAAAGGGGCACTTGGAGTAGTGGGACCTGGCAGTCACGTGACTGGGTTCCCACGGTTGACCTAGTTAGTAGCCTTCCTGATGTAGTAGAGAGACCCATTCCTATCCTATCCAGTCGACTTCCACCTCGAGTCCTGCGTGAGCCCCCGGAGAGGTACCTCGGTACCTCTCCAACGTCTGGAACGCATTATTGTTGGCATCCAATGTGGCTGTCCTGGTGGTTGTGGCCATCATGGTGGCAATCATTGTTGTTGTCATTGTTGTTGTCATAGTGGTGGTGGTGGTGGTGGTGGTGGTGGTGATGGCTGTGTTGGCCATTGACGGTAACTTACTGTAAATGTGAGTTGGTGTCGAATGAATAAAATAAATAAAATAAAATGTATGTGGGCGGCAGGGTACTCCCTGCCACCCGTTTTGTCCACCTTAGGTGCTCTGTCATCCTCATTTGGCATACATTGAGGGTGTTGGTGGTTGCAGAAGGCACTTTGGTGACTTTGGAAGTCAGTAAAATGGCCGACTTGGGACTGTCAGTTTGTGGTTCAAACTCAGTTTGAAACTGTTTCAGCCCGCAGCCAAATCCCCAACCAAACCATTTGGTCTCAGCCAAAATTTCCCAAACCAAAACCAAAACCAGTGGTTTTGGTTCAGTCTAAACCGGGTTTGGATTGGTCTGAGACCGAACTTCCCCAACATGAGGTGATCCTATTTTTGTAAGCAATTCAAATCTTTTTCAGTGAAAATTTTAGAAATTTGTTATGTTTTTCACCTCCGCAACTCTGATTCCAACTCTGGTACCCATCATGATGATTCCGCTTTACCGCACCTTCCTTTTTCATCCCCTTTTGCCTTTTGTCTTCTTTTGGACATCATTGTTTATTCTTGTTCTTGTTCCCTTTTCTTCCCTTCTTCTAGAACAATCCAGACTGACCATGGACACATCCCCATGTGACCTTGCTGTACCTGAATAGTTGCCTTACCAATGGACGTCACTTTCATTGTCTTTGCTGTATGACATACTGTCGTCCCAAACCAACTCACAATGGATATCCTCACCAAACAGTTCATAACTGTGATGATCATTGGTGCCATAATGATCACCTTCCTGATTGGTTTCTACATTGTCATGATTTGCCTCTGGAAAAGGCAACCTTCCTTCATTGACGAAACCGACATCCGCTGTAGTGGTAGATCACGTGACCAGTCCCTTAGTCAGTAGCAGTTCCCGATGTAGTAGTCAGTTCATCCTTCCTATCCAGTCGACTTCCACCTCGAGTCCTGCGTGAGCCCCCGGAGAGGTACCTCGGTACCTCTCCATCATGGTGATTAGAGTGCGATCAACTCGCGGATCCTTTTTTTCTTCAGTTCCTTACCATTTTTTATGCTTTTTCTCGCGAGACGACCTTTTTCGGCCTCACCCACCGCTGCGCAACAGCGGATTTTTACTTCATTCACGGCCGTACAACACTCCAGTTACCCCCCAGCACTCGTGTTCAGCCTAATAGGGCCCCGCGTCACCCCCCGTTGACCCAAAAACGCGCCCGCGACCCTTCTCAACACCCAAGCGGCAGGCCACGTCACATTTGCGACCCCCCCGTTTTTTCATTTCATTGTGGTTTTCTTTCGTCATTCCTAGCCCCAGGCAGGCTCATCCGACCCCACGGATCCCCGTTCGACGTACCAGAGCTCCGCGCTCGCCTACGCCGCCCCAAATCTGCGGCCGCTGGCCTTTTGGTTACCCCACGGATCTGCCACGTCACCACTGTCAGACCCCCCATTTTTTCGTGTACCCCAGCCCAAACCCACACTCATTCGACCCCCCGTGCCCGCGTTCCACCTGCTGGAACCCCCCGCTGCACTTCGTCGCCCCAAACGAAGCCGCCTCGCCATGTTTGGACGTCCCAGCACATTGCGCCATGTCACCACGTTGCGACCCCGCATTCTCGTTATCCCCGGTACCGTACAGCTACACCGGACCCCCGCAGCCTTGCTCCATGTGCTAGAGCCCCACGCCGCCTCTCGTTACCTCAAACGAGCCCCCGCCACTGTTTTTTAGGCTCCCCAGCTACATACTGCGTCGTTGCCATGCGCACCCGCTTCCCAGCATAAACGGCCCCACTTTCCAGTGTAAACGGTCACACACCCGCTCGCGTAGCTCGCCGCACCCACGCCTGATGCATTGGAGCACCCAGCTCACCCGGGCCACCGCTTTCCAGGCCCCACCCCCTTTGCCGCACCGCTACTTCGTGGCCCCTGCATTCCGCACCCCCGGCCCTTGCAGCTTCGCGAGGCCCCCCGTGGCCTCGCAACCGCTTCCCAGAGCTCACGCGAAGAGGTCTCTCGATGCCGGCGCCCGCTCTAGCGCCCAGTATATATTCTCTGTTTCCTTAGCTCTTCCTTTTCAGCTTCTCACTGCTCTCCCTCGACCCAGTTTTCCTCCATCTCTTCGTACACTATCTATACACTGCCCACGACATCGTCTGGTTCTATTTACCTATGCCCAACCACCCAGCCTATTCATGGACTATGAGAACCCACACCCTGCACCGCGATTGGTTTCGGAGGACAATATTGTCCCGCTTCACGATATAAGGCCTTGACTGCGACTTGGGGCATTCTGAGGGACTGGGAGTTGTGATTTGGAGATTGTTTTGGTCAGTCCTGTTTAGTTTTTGTTTTCTTTCAGTAGCTGTTGGCGGCAAGGGCATCGCCATGAGGAGGAGGGGCACTTGTAGTGGTAGATCACGTGACCAGTCCCTTAGTCAGTAGCAGTTCCCGATGTAGTAGTCAGTTCATCCTTCCTATCCAGTCGACTTCCACCTCGAGTCCTGCGTGAGCCCCCGGAGAGGTACCTCGGTACCTCTCCACCGCCTCGACAGTATACCAACAGTAATTGACAATTTCAATTCCTGGATATATGGTTTCCATTTTCATATCCTGTGCCTGTCATTATCCTCCCTGATGATCTGATAACATTCCTCACCTGCTTGTACACTCTGAACACTCCTTGATCACAAGACATTTCACCGTTCCCTCCAATCCAACCATCGCCGAAGCACACACCTTCAGACTTCGTGACCACAGACCATATGATTTCCCAATACAGTGAACCAACCCCTATTGTGTATTGTTCACACATCATCGCAATGCAGTACCTGCCAACTTGTTCCCACAGCTTGTCACCTGTGCCATGACTCGAAATCTGGACCCACATTTATTTATCCTTTTCCATCTGTAACCTTGATACCTCCCACACTTGTTTACAACAATACCCTTTCTTGGACAAATACTGACATCAGGTTGACTGCATTGTTCCACACACAGGACAAGACATCGCCCCTCGATATGTCATTGACACAGACATTGTCATCCAGCACAGCTTATGCTGTTCACATGTCTGACCTCGACTATTCCACCATCCTAGTTGGTTTTCCTCCAGCACATTCCTTTGTTTTCTTTAATACCAACCTTACTGCTATATCCACACTACCTCAAGACACTCCCTTCACTAATCCCACACTGGACAATGCCTCCCTCTAACCCAACCATGCAATGCACTTGCCAGACTGTGCACTTGCCCATTACAGCAAGTGTAGACCCCAAATAGGCAATTCTGCAAATCACATGATCTGATGACAAATCATCCAAGTCATCCGGACCTCTTCTTTCCCTCAATGACATCCAGACCTCTAGTTGGATCATGAGAACATCGACATGAGGATGCCTCATGTCTAGTTAGTGTTTAAAGGTCTGGTCCTGGTTGCTGTAATGGTCTTTTTTCATTAGAATCAGAATTTTGCTTGCTTAAAGGTGAAATTTGTGATTTTTGCACTGAATTTTTTTTTGTGGACTGTCATGATAGTGCCAATGAGGGTGGGCAATTGTGTCTTGCACATTTCATTGCCTCTGGTTTATATAAATTGAAGGAATCTACCAACAAATGCAAAAAGTATACAAATGGTGAAAAACGCGGAGTTTGTACACTTTTTGAATTTGTTGGTGGATTCTTTGAATTTATATGAACCAGAGGCATTAAAATATGCAAGACACAATTGCTCCCCCTTATTGGCACTATCATAACAGTCCACAAAAAAGAATTCAGTGCAAAAATCTCAAATTTCACCTTTAAACAAGCAAAATTCTAATTCTAATGACAAAAGACTGTTACAGCAACCAGGACCGGACCTTTAAACACTATGTCTAGTCATGCATGGGTATTGAAACCTGCACGGGTCACGGGTATGGGTCTATGTGGGTATGGGTACAGGTAGCCAAATCGGGACCCGTGATTTACCCATACCCATGCCACAGGTCCACGAAATTTTGTGTCACGATCCCATGACATGCGACTTGACCTCAACTACGCAGCAACAGCAAGACCAAACGAAAACCAACAGTAATGAAATGAAGATGGATGCAGTTAGGAGACCAAAAGAGCAGTGGGGAGTGGTGCACCCCTGCTGCAATAGGTATTTATTTATATAGTTCTATCATACTGACTAACCAGACAACTACAGACACACCACACAACCAACAACAATGAAACCAACTACAAGGATGGGGACAAAAGGACGAGGACAACAGGGATGAGGACTGCAACTGCAACTGCAACTGTGACAATGGAAACCATGATGACGGCAAGCCACGGTGATGGCAAACAACAATGATGGCAAGTGTGGTGGCAACGGACAATGAAGGCAAAGAGAGGAGCAGTGAGGGTGGTGCACCCACCACCCACTTCAACAGGTAGGTCTTTATTATTATTATACATTGCTACTGACTACAGCCACAGATGCTCCCCAACCCCCACACCCACACCCACCCCCCTCAACCAGTGGGCCAATGCCGGATGCCAAGAGCAGCGCCAATGGCCAAATGGCCACCAAATATGCCAGCAATGGCACACCCTCAACCCACCTCGCAAACCAGCACCACCATGTCAATCAACATCAGCATCGCGTTCACGAGCTCAGTTGAGGATATCACCTAGGAGATGAGGGGGAGACCAGGAGGCCCACCCAAGTCACCTTGCAAAGATGCAGCACAACATCAATCGACATTTGTGCTGTGTTTGCAAGGTAATGGGAGGTTGGGCACCTCTGGCATAGACCCCATGGGTTACCGTACCCGTGGCCATGGGTATGGGTTTCCATGGGTATTGGTAGGGGTAGCCATGGAATACCCACGGGTTACCCATGCCATTCACTACTCATGTCTGTCTCATGATAAACACATGGTGTAGTTGGACTTGCTGTAGCTTCATGGTTGGACTTCTATTTACCTCCCCTCCAGACCAGTCACTATATCTACTGTTCATGTAGTTGGTTCGGGATTTTTCTTCTTTTCTCTTCTTTATGTTTAGTCTGTTCTTGGGGCAGACCCTCTTGTCTTGGGTAACCCTCACAGCTCACAATGACATTAGACCATGATCCCCCCTCTTAGCAGTGTTTGTCTTAGTTGTAAGCAACAATGAAAACTGCTGTCCTCTCCCCTGGAAACTGATCCCCTAGTTAAGTTGATTGTTGCTGGAGCCCACTGCAGAAGCAATCCGTAACAGGTGCACCCACCCAATGGCCCAGGTACGTGCCCCCAACCCAGCCTCATTGACATTGGCTGACCCTCCCAACAACCACACCTCCCCACAACTGTGCCTTGCAACAACCACGCCTCGCGTGTTCATGAGGTCTCCAGCACAGAAGAATACACAGGGACCTCGCAAACACACAAAGACGCATCGACTGACATGTAGGCATCATTCCAAAGGCCTCCAACTCCATGGCTCACATGGCACCCCCACCCCTCATGAATGAGGTTACCCCTGAGCGTGAAGCCCACCAGAGACCCCCCCATTGGAGAGGTACGGAGGTACCTCTCTGAGGGCTAGCTGGAGAGTCTCGCAGAAGAGCTGGCAAGAAAGACTTGATTGGGAACTGCTACCAAACAGGGAACTATCTACAACGAACCATGGGAACCTCATCACATGACTGGACACCAAGTGCCCCCCTTCCTCATAGCAACATCCTCATTGCTATTGAAGACCTGAAAATAAAAAAATAAAAAAAAATAAAGAGGAACGAAAGAGGGAAACAGACTGAAAAAGGAACTAGTCTACTCCACTGGGGTCTAGCAAAGGAGGTCCAAGACTGGGATCAAACAGAATGGGAACTTGTCCAGAAAAAGATGGGAAAGAAACAGAGGGATGGGAAAAGGTAGGAGAAATGTCATGGACACAAGCCAGAAGTTTTGATGAGTTTTGCATAGAGATGGGGGAAGATGGCAGGGTTGTACTTGGTATGGGGAGTCATCAAAATGTGTTGGGTATGGTTGATGACAAGGTGGGGGTTTATATACAGGGTATCCTAGGGGAAGCTTTTGAGGGCTGGGGTGGATGCAGTGGTGATGGTAGTGAAGTGTGGACCATGGACTTTTCATTTGGGGGTAGGTAAGGGTGGGGACATTCTTTGGTTGCCAGATGGGGATGTGGGTATGATAGGTGTTGTGCCAAGTATGATTTTGACAGGGGATGTTGAATGTGGGGATGGCTTGAGTTTTGGGGGTAGGGATATTGGTTCAGCATGCTGATGGCGGTGTCTCCACGGGCTCCATTTGTGTAGACACATTGGCATATCATTTTGTGGGGCTAGGTGGGCATGTGGTCATGTGTTGGAATGTTTCGTCATGTTGTTTTATTCCCTTCCAATGGGGTTTGTTCCCGGTATGCATTTTCTCCTCCGTGCTTGTGTGTCATCACATTTTCTCACCCTGCTCTTTGTTGTCTCGCCTCGCAGCTCCATCCACTTTGTCTCAGTTCTCTCCTGCAAGGAACTCCACGATCTCGGATGCCAGAGGCCATGACTGGCCGTGCAGGTCTCCATGATGCATTTGGTGGATGGTGGAAGTGTGGTATGGTGTGGGCATGAGACACTCACATTGGGGGTTTGGTTCTGGGTCAGGGTAAGTGGGGATGGTGGACTGAGATGACGTAGGTGTGGGACGTTCATGTTGGAAGGGTTTCAGGGCCAGTTTTGCAGTGCTGGGAGTGGGTAGTGTTGCTGAAGTTCGGTCTGGTCCAGTTCCGACCCTTTTTGGCGGAACCGCAAACTTCGGGTCTGGTTCGGCGCATGGCCAAACCTGGACCCAGATGGCATCAAACCGTCTCGCCGCGTTCGGTCTGGGTTCAGATGCGGTCTGAAACCCAAACCGAGGTGGGCTCCCATGAGCTCTGTTCTCCTCGCGAATGGCAGGCATGTATCAATAGATACAGCGCTGCATATTGCGAGGTAGATGGGTGCGGGGGAGCCCTCCGGTGTCCCCAAGGGATGTGGAGGGTTGGGGGGTCTTGTCCTGTGGTCCCTGCCGGCATTGCTGCTGCTGCTGCTGCTGCTGCTGCCACTGCTGCTGCTGCCGTTGCTGCTGGTGCTGCTGCTTCTGTTGCTGCTGCTGTTGCTGCTGCCATTGCAGTTGCTGCCGGCGCTGCTGCTGCTGCCAATGCTGTCGTTGCAGTTGCTGCTGCTGCTGCCGTTGCAGTTGCTGCTGCTGCTGCTGCCGCTGTTGCTGGCCGTTGCTGTTGCTGCCATTGCAGTTGCTGCTGCTGCTGGCCATTGCCGTCGTTGTTGCCTGGTTGCTGTAGCTGTAGCCATTTCCATTTTCATTGCTGCCGCTGGTGGTGGTGGTGGTGTTGCAGCTGTCCCACGTCTGCTGGCATTGCATTGGCATTGGCATCCATCTTGTGCCAATCGGGTGTGGTCACGATGTGGTTGGAGTTGAGTTGCCTGTCGCAAATAACATTAGTAAAGTTAAGAAAATATCAAAACTTACCTTGATGAACACAACATTGTGCAATGTTGTGTTCAACCCACGTTGATGTTGCCGCGACCGTGTTGCGTGAAAGCTACAATGGTTACATGATACCGTTTAACACAAAATAGTAAGTAAAGAAATATGAAAAACAAATGAAATAAATACCTTAAAATTATCCGCGTTCGCAGTTTGGACGCAGTTTGGAGCCATTCAGGAAATCCAGCAGGCCTCGAAACCTGGAACTGAACCCACGGTCTGGTTCAGCACTTGGCTGAACTTAGACTGAACCTAGGGTTCGGTTTGGGGTTTGAACCAGGTTCGGCTAGGTTCGGAACCGAACTACGGCAACACTAGGAGTGGGTATGCCAGTGGGAGTTGAACACTCACGTTCATGTGAGTTTTTTGGGTCGAGGTGGGATAAGGTTGTAGGCTGGGATGGCATGGGTGTGGGACAGGGTTCTGGGATTGGTTTTGTGTTTGGGTTGGGTCGATGGGCTGGGCATTCATGTTCATGGCCATTTTTGGTGCTGGGGTTGGGGTATTTTGGTGGGAGCTTGTGGCTGCACTCTGCCCTGGGGTGGGGGTGGCGAGAGCCATGGGCATTGGGCATTTGCATCCATGTTCGGTTTGGAGGTGGTTGGCATTGTGGGATGGCAACGGTGGTGGGTTTCAGGGCCCATGCCTCATTTTTGGCTTGATGTGGTTGGGACAAGTAAGGTGGGGTGATGGGGTTGTTGAACATTCGCATTCAGAGGTGCTGGGTGGTGTTGGAGTGATGTTGCCAGGCACTGGGGTAGTGAGCATCGCAGTTGCTCTCATTGGGGTCCATGTTTCTCTGGGCTGCATGTAGTCTGCGTGGGCCATTGGTGGTGTGATTTGTGGGTTTGTTTTTTGTGTTGGTTTTCTGCTGCATTTTTTCCTTCTCCACTCGTTCTTTGTATTTCTTTATCTTCGTCATTGTGTAGGTCGAGAAAATGAAAATGTCTGATGCTCGGAAAATCATTTGGTGCTTGGAAAATCACTTGGTGCTCGGGAAACTGCTCAGTGTGTGGTGCTCTGTGCTCTGTGCTCAGTACTCAGAAAATCACTGGGGTGCTGAAAAATCACTGGAAATCACTGGAAGTCACTGAAAATTGCTGAAGACAGAAGCTGGGTTTGAATCCGCTCTCATCACCATGCTGGAGAGGTACAAAGGTACCTCTCCAAGGGCTAGCTGGAGAGTCTCGCAGAAGAGCTGGCAAAGAAGACTCGATTTGGAACTGCTACCAAACAGGGAACGAACCATGGGAACCTTATCACATGACTGGACACTTGCTACCACTCCACCATCTACCTTGCAAGGGTGACAACGACGTCAATTGACATGTGTCTGGCCCATGCAAGGTATGGTGCTCCCCAGGTGCCTGTGGTGTACCAGGTATCTGCCATCTACCATCATACTGCCATCCTTCAAGTATGGTAGGTACCCGTTATCTGAACAGGTGTGGGTATGGTGGGTATGGGTGCAGTGTCCGGAAATTGGACCCACGGTATACCCATTAGTGTTGGGGAAGTTTGGTCTCAGACCGATGCAAACCTGGTTTAGACTGAACCGGTTTGGGAAATTGTGGCTGAGACCAAACAGTTCGGTCTCCGGTTTGGGGATTTGGCTGCAGGCTGAAACAGTTTCAAACTGAGTTTGAACCACAAACCAATATTCCCCAGTCGGCCACTTGGCTGACTTCCAAAATCACCAAGTCACCTCTGCAACCACCTACAACACCCACAATGTATGCCAAACGAAGATGATGGAGCACCTGAGGTCGAAAAAACAGGCAGCAGGGTACTCCCTGCCACCCACATAAGTTTCATTTCATTTTATTTTATTCAACATTAACCAAACTCAGTTCCTGTTCAACAGCCACACGACCACCATCACTACCACCCCACTACCACCACCACCACCACCACTACGACAACAATAACAACAATGATGATTGCCAGCATGATGGCCACAACCCAGGACAGCCACATCGGATGCCAACAACAATGCATCCAAGACATGCATGCACGCAAACAAAAGTGAACAGGGTGGAGTGGCAGTCAACGTAGTGTTGCCGAAGTTCGGTTCAGTCTGGTTTTTCGCCTTTTTTGGAAAACCAGAACTGAAACTGTTGGTTCAGTTCAGCCAAATGCCAAACCAGAACCGGAACCACGTCAAACAGTTTCAACACGTTTGGTCTGCGTTCCAACGTGGTTCGAACCGCAAACCAACCTCCAAATCTCCTCATGAAGACCAGGCACACATCAATTGATGTGGCACTGGGTTTCACGAGGGAAGCAGGAGGTGGGATGGGAGGTGGGGTGGTGTTACCCACCATGACGATTCTGCACTGCACACCTTCCTTTTTCATTTCTTTTTGTCCTTTGTCTTCCTTTCAACGTCATTATTTCTTCATTTGGACATCCTTGTATTTTCTTATTCTTGTTCTCTTTTTGTCCCTTCTTCTAGAACAATCCAGACCGACCATGGACATCTCCCACGTGACCTTGTTGTACCCGAATAGTCTCCTTGCCGATGGACGTCACCGACATTGTCTTTTCCCTTCGATATCTTGTTTACGCTATCCCACGACAAACTGATCACAATGGCTGTACTCCCGACACAGCTCATTACCGTAATTGTTATTGGCAGCATTGCCATCACCTTCCTGATCGGTTTCTACCTTGTTATGATCTATCTTTGGCATCGGCACCGAAACCCTTCCGCCATTGATACTTCTGACTTCCACCTTGACAATATATCGACACATAATTGACAATTGCCATTCCCGGATATTTGGTTTCCATATTCGTACCCTGTGCCCACCATTATCCTCCCTGACGATCCGACGACATTCCTCACCTGCATGCGAACTCTGAACAATCCCTGATCACAGGACATTTCACTGTTCCCTCCAATCCGACCATTGCCGAAGCACATTCTTTTGGACTTCGACCACAGACCATACGACTTCCCCGAACAGTGAACCAACCCCTATTGCATATTGTTCGCACGACATCGCTTCATTGCAGTACCCGACGACTTGTTCCCACAGCTTGTCACCTGTGCCCATGACTCGAAACCTGGACCCACATTCATTTATCCTTTTCCATCGATGATCTCGATACCTCCCACACTCGTTTACAATGATACCCTTTCTTGGACGAATACCGACATCAAGTGGACCTTCTTGTTCTACAAACAGGACAAGACACCGCCCCTCGATACGTCATTGACACAGACATCGTCATCCGGTACAGCTTATGCTGTTCACATGTCTGACCTCGACTAGCCCACTGTCCTAGTTGGTTTTTTCCTCTATACATTCCTTCATTTTCTTTCATACCAACCTTGCCACTATATCCACACTACCTCAAGACACTCTCATCACCAACCCCACACTGGACGATACCCATCTTCGACCCGACCGTGCAATGCACTTGCCAAACTGCACACTTGCCCGTTACAGCAAGTGTAGACCCCGAATTGGCAATTCTGCATGTCACATGATCCGATGACAAATCATCCGAGTCATCCGGACCTCTTCTATCCTCAACGACACCCGGGCCTCCAGTTGGATCGCGAGAACATCGACATGAGGACGCCTCATGTACGCCTCATGGTGAACACATGGTAGAGTTGGACATGTTGTGGCTTCATGGTTGTATTTCTATTTACCTCCCCTCAAGACCAGTCACTATATATACTGTTCTTGTTGTTGGTTCAGACTTTTTCTTCTTTTCCTTTCTTTACGTTTAGTCTGGTTCTTGGGGCAGACTCATCTTGTTTTGGGTAACCCCCACGGCTCGCAATGACATTAGACCTTGACCCCCCCTCTTAGCAGTGTTGTCTTAGCTGTAAGCAACAATGAAAGCTGCTGTTCTCCCCTCTGGAAGCCGATCCCCTGTTAAGTTGATTGTTGCCAGAGCCCGCTGCAGAAGCGATCCGTAACAGGTGGTTGTAGGAACTCAGGGAGGAGTAGGGATGACCACGGGTCTTGAACGGGTCGGCTCGGCTGACACCGCACCCGTACCCGTGAACACCTTACCCGGGGCGGTTTTGACCCGCACCGCACCTGAACATCCACGGGTCACGACGGTACACCTTACCTGTGGTGTACCGTCGTGTCCCGCCGTCCACCACAGCCCCCGTTCCGCTCTGCAACCTCGCAGATGCAGCGCCGGCGTCAATTGACGCGACGTGCTTGTCCGCGAGGTGATCAACATGGGGAACGAGGGGGGCATGTGCCGTCGGACACGTTGTAGCGCGTCTGCGAGGTGGACAAGAGGGGGACGAGAGGGGGATGCATCGCCGTCGTCGCTGTTGCGTGTCCGTGAGGTGGACGAAGGGGGACACATCGTTGTTGCGTGTCCGCGAGGTGGACAAAGGCCCAGGCCGGGGGACGCGTTGTTGTTGTTGTTGCGTGTCCACAAGGTGGACGAGAGGGGGTGCGTTGTCGTTGTTGCTTGTCCGTGAGGTGGACGAGAGGGGCACGCGTTGTTGTTGTTGCGTGTCCGCGAGGTGGACGAGAGGGCGACGCGTTGTTGTTGTTGCGTGTCCGCAAGGTGGACGAGAGGGCGACGCATCATTGTCATTGCGTGCTGTTGCCCCATGCTGTTGTTGTTGTTGTCATAGCGTAGTTAGCTACAGTTCATTAGTTGATCAGAAATTGAGACTTACCTAGGCCAGGAAGTGGGAGCACCACCCCCCGGCCGCTTCCCTGCTCCTTCCTTTGACTGTTCCGGTTGGTCGTCTGGTCGCCACACGCTTGCTCGCCCTTGGTCGTAGCCGTCGAGGTGGTTGTGGTGGTTGTGTGATGAACCCGTGACACACCGCCAAACCGCGGGTATGGGTCATGGCATGGTCACAGGTGACGAAACCAAACACCCTACCCGTACCCGTGCAACCCATTTTGGTAATACCGCGGGTTGACCCAAACCTGTGGTCATCCCTAGGGAGGAGAGAAGATGGGGATGCTGCTAGCCCCCTCGCCCCCTCACCACCTATTTGACCTTGCAACACTGGACGCACGTCAATTGACGCGTCACCGTGTGTTCGCAAGGTGGAACGGGGTTGGGGGCGTCTTCAGGCTGGGGCATCTTCAGGCTGGGGCGTCTTCAGGCCCGGTATGGTGCATTGGCGGGCGGATGGAGGCGGGATGGTCAAACGCGTGGACCGTGCCTGTCTGCGGTGGTGGGGAAAATTCGACAGCAAACGAAAAAAGACTTACCTGGCGACCAGGGGTGGGTGCACCACTCTCCTGGCCAGTTCTCTCGCTTTCTGCGTTTTTGTTGTGTGTGGTTGTTGCCATTGCCATTGCTGTTGCCACTGCCATTGTCATTGTCGTTGCCATTGCCGTTGTTGTTGTTGTTGCGGTTGCTGCTGCTGCGATTGCGGTTGCTGTCGCTGGGGGTCATTTGGCCATTGTTGTTGTCATTGTCATTGTCATTGTCATTGGGGTGGTGGCATTGGTGGTGGTGTTGCCACTGCCATTGCTACTGCCGCTGCTGCCATCGATTCACTCCGACTCGTGTTGGAACGTGAGGGAGGTGGTTGGGTGGAGTTGACTGTGGGCGCCTGAGTTATGTGGTCAAGGTGGGCCACGGGGGGCTGTTCTATGTAAGATAATGTCAGTAAATGATGAAATCAAGCCATTACTTACCGTGGTTCTTGAGTAACGTTAGTGTTGAGTCGAAATTGAAGTCTCGTGCGTGTATGTTTAAGGTCACATGACCTAAGTTCACGCGACTGCATACAAAAAAATGCAAAAAATTGAGTATCTAAATGAGTATCTACGTAGGTAAATATATATTATGGTTTGCGGTTTGAACCACATTTGAACACGGTTTGAACCGCATGTCAGTGCCAGAACTGCAAACCAAACCAGCAGTTCGGTTCAGCCAAATGGCTGAACCAGAACCGAACTTCCGGTTCGGTTTGCGGTTCAAACCGGGTTCAGTTTGGTTCCGAACCAAACTTCGGCATCACTAAGTCAACGAGCAGTGGGGGGTGGTGCATCCACCCCTGCTCCTTCATGGTATGTATTTGTATTGATTTTTTCATTGATTTTATTTGTGCATAATAGAACCTGGCACCGTACCACCACCACCATCACCACCATCACCACCATGCAACACCAACACCACCACCACTGAGAAAGGCCAATTGACATGTGTGGCACTATTGTGAGGTCAGATAGCACTGAGGGCAGGCGGTTCATGGTCTGAACTGCATTTGGACCAAAACCAAACTGATGTAAATGGTTTACATCAGTTTCGATTTCAGTTTAGGATTTTTTAGCATGAACCGAACTTCCCCAACACTAGTTGTTGTTGTCATGGTCATCGTGGTTGGATTGTCACATTGCAGTTGTGGTTGTGGGTAAATGCAAACTGTCACTTGTGTGACTGAATGTCACAGGTTACCCATCATGGGTACAGGTACATCCACAGGTCACACTTTTGTGACCTGGACCCGGACCCATGGCTATACCTGCAGCAAAACCTGTGGGTTTACCCAGATTTGTGCAATACACTACAGGGGGTTGTCTTTGAGCCAACAGACAAGCCTATCCATTTGCTGAGAGTGGTTGTCATCCCAAAAGATTTTGATTTTTGTCAAGTCCACCATTGTTTGGGAGTGAGCTGCCAAAAAGAAGAAGCAGGTGGAGGGGTAAAGATATTGGTCTTTGAACATTGGCCCTGTCTAGGAGCCACAAGGAATATGTGTGTTCTTGAGTCTGAGGACATAACATAGACTAAATTACCATATATGGACATAAAGGCTACATGCCTAATTTGGCTCTCAGAAACTGCAGCAGGATTCTTGTAGCAAACCATTAGGCAAACTTGAGGTCCCTTATTATTGTGATTTGCAAAACTAATGACATTTACAAACAAATCTATCTAATTCTAAAAAAATCAAATGAGGGTCAACTTTGTCAAGATTTAAGTATATCTCAGGAACTACTGGGTGGATTAGGATGGTTTTATAGACAAACTTTATCTCTTCTCTGAGGGCTACAATCATGTTATTACAGCTAAGAAAAATGAGATGTGTCGGTTTTTAAATTATTTATTTACTATAGTCTAATCATGCTCAAAGGAGCTTCAGAGTGACACATTTGTCCTTCCCCCAGTCAACCAATGCTTGACTTGGAGCCCATGCATACTCTCTCGTCATCTTGGAGCCCGTGTGCACTCCCTGCCTCATCCTTTGCCCTTTGGAGACCCTGGACGACCTTGTCTTACTTTACCCCTTTCATGTCTCACTTTACCCCTTTCACATTATATAAACACCTCTCAAGGCTGAGACTGCTGTCCTCATCACCTCTCAGTCTCACCTCAAGTAAGTTATCCTTTTTCTCCTCCTTTCCTCTTAATTTCTTCACCTCTCATTTTCAGTCTCTTGCCATCTTATGTTCTCCCACCCTTTCCACTTAACCCTTTTTCTGTACACGGTTCCGCAGCCTCCTGTCTTTCTGATTACTTTGTATTACTTTGTTCTTATAATATTTCTACTTCAGCCTGGGTCCAGCTTCTGAATTCAGAGCTGGACCGCAGACACCTTACTGCACTCAAAGACAAACTGAGTAAGCGTGATATGCAGAGTTATATGCAAAAAAGTGACTGAGACTTGTGTATGGTACATAGCTCAGTGAATACTGCTTGAATTAATTATTGTAGGGAGTAAGATGTTTCTCACTTCAGGGGGAATAAGCATACATACCAGCATTTTTGATAATTGCAGATCCTAAATCAATAATCATGTATTTGGGTAAATATTATATCTCACACATTTATTTACCAATAAATTATGGTGGCAAGAATGCCAGTATGTGGGGACCGGCAATGCCACTACCAAAACTGTCCAGCATGTGACCTCTGGATAGAAAAGCTTATAACTCTTCAGCAAGCTCAGATTTCGGTTTGAAGTAAGAGAAGAACTGGTAGATAAAAACAAGATGCAAAAATTGTTCAGAACAAATTTTTTTTAGTGTCCTTAGTCTTGTGTATCTGGGGAAAGTGCCACATACACAGTCTGCAACACAAAAACACATTATTGTAAAATCAATGTATTGCAAGCAATACACAGTCAAAATTTTCAAAAAAATCATGGATACAGTTTAAAGGATGTCTAGCCTCACATAAAATATTCTGGTATTTTTTACTCAAAAAATCCACTTGAAAATGCAATTCTAATGAAAAGTGGAGCCCTCACAAAATGCCTCATAGTGAAAAGTTGGGAGGGTTTAAAAAAATTCAGTTCTGAACAATTTTCATACATCACTTATATCTACAAGTTCTCTTCACAATGCTAGCTGAAATTTGAACTGTACAAAGAGTTATTAGCTGTGGCATTTTCATGGGTGATTTCACTGTACAGCCACTGGACACTTTTGGTAGTGGCGTTGCCAGTCCCCACAGTATGCAAACCTGTTCTCCTCACAGTTAGGAACATTTTACTCCCTACAATCATGTCAATCTGACCAGTATTCACTGAGCTATGCACTGTGCAAGTGTAAGCTGATATAACTTGATAACCCAATTTCCTCAGATGTAATAGATAAAGTTTGCCTATAAACCATCCTAATCCACGCAGTTGTTCCTGAGATACATCTTGACACCTCATTTGATGAGATAGTTTTGTTTTGTAAATGTCATTAGTTTTGCAAATAGCAATAATCGATTATAATAATTAAATGATTTGCAAACACCAGCCGCCCTCGGCTACGGCTACTAGCCGGCATGCCGCGGCAACACTAGGCATGATATCAAAATAACGGCACCCAATCTCATCGAAAAATATGGAGGAAATTGCTGCCTGTAAAAACACAATTTGCAATAGTGTATGACCCCTAAAATTTAGTAAAAATTGTCACGTTGGGCAATAATTTGAAAACGGGCTTCTGAAGCTTCTGATCCCCCTTGCTTAGGTTCTAGCCTCGTTGTGGTTAGAGGTTAGAATACCGGACAATGACTATCATAGGAGCACACTAATATGAGGAGCAGTCACGCGTCCACACATTTTTTCCTTCAGCCGTCGCTGCAACATGGATTCGCTACGTTGAGCTGAAAGAAGAAGTTTTATGCTCACTGCAACACCACCTTTTTTGGTACTTTTGTGCATTGTTGCGTGCATAAAATAAATGGTGATACTTACCTCATAGCCGGACCGAGATGTCGGGGCGGAGTGTCAAATTTTCTTGCGTGTTCCTCGATTGATGTCTGGGGACGAGACGAGGCAGCACCTGCACTCAATAATGTGGCGCACACGAGGTTTTTTCATCCATCGTTGCCGGCAACGTTTTTTTTATGCCAGATCGCAATAGCGAAACCAGTGGTACGTTTTCTCGGGTACCTTTTTTACTGCCACCAAGCTGAACAAACATCCTTTAAAGGACTAGGCCTTGATGATCAGATGATATAAACCTGAGAGTTTCGCCAGAGGTACTCCTCCCAGCGATATCATGGCATTCAATGACGACCAAGCGTACTTTGTAGCCTTCGCCGTGGAGGCCATGTTGTGGGGTTAGCGATCTCGGTCTCGCTCCTGTCCTGCCCGTCACAGCTAAACGTGTACCTCACAGGCGGCTATTGTGTGCTGTTTTTCACGACAGTCGGGATCTTATTTAGATATCGAAAATGCAACAAGATTCTTGTTGCGGCGATGATAGCCCTCTTCGTGCTTTGTACTACGCACTATGCAGTCGTTTTCGCTAACGTTTACCAAGGCTTGGTGGGGTCGTTCGTTTTGGCTTCGATTAATATTGTTCTAATGTTTTATCTTGCAGATGGTAAAATACTTCGCGATTGGCGACGAAGACCACATGCTTGTTGGCGCTGATATGCTGAATTTCATTATTGACTGGCTTGGCCAATCGATACTGGTAAGATACATTCATATATTTTTTTGCTGTCCACAGTATTCACCGCCGCTGTGTAGATATATCGCTGTTGGTTTGTCTGGAACAACCGCTTTAGCGTCATTTTACTCCCTCTGCTTATGTCATTCACTTCGTTGTGTATGTCGCCCATCATAATTCAGGGCGTCACGTCATTGCTCAATCTTCCCTTAGCGTGTGCTATCTCCGCCCTTGTTCTAATCCTTAAAGCCCCCAATGCCTTACCCACCGATGGCTCCGGCCAAGGCGCAACTATAGGGCATTTGGTCCGTCTTGCCACTGGAGTGCCCATTGGTACCAATATTCTGCTGACGGGTCTGATCACCGGTCGCATCTGGTACATCTCTCGGCAAACATCAGAATACTTCCATTCGGGTGGGATTTACGACGCCATTGCGGTGATCTTGGAATCCGGAGCATTGGTCACCGCCACTCAGCTCGTTCTTTCTGTCTTGGTCTTGACTGGTCAATCCGCACAAAATATTTTGTTCTCCACGGCCGCACAAGTTTACGTTCGTGCACTTTTTCTCTCCTTGCAAACTCATTCATGACCGTTGAGCTTGACAGGGTATCGCACCAACCATCATCATTCTCCGTGTTGGATTGGGAACAGCTATCGACACCACCTTGGCCACGATGAAAGAGGGAAAGGTTAGGAAGCGAAATGGTGCTGTCAATGTCTCGCTTGACCCATCTACTGCTATCGGTACTGGTTTCTCCGCGAACAATTTGAAGACAGAAGTCTAATACAATAATTAAATATTGTAAAATAGCTTGAATTTTTCTTCCACTTTTTGTGCTCAACCATAGTGCCGATGGGGCCTCTGACTTGCCCCGTATCCTCACGAGCGGCAAGGCTGTCCCCGAGATGCTGCGTATGTCCAAGTTCAGCACCCGGGTCGGAGGACAGAACGAGTGAACAGAACGAGTGATGATTGGGCCAGTGTTGCAGGTCTGTCTTCTGATATTGGGAGGTGCGCAGAAGTCACGCAAGATTGAATTTGCGTAGAGGAATGTAATGTAAACGTAACTAGCCAGCCTTCAGCTGTTTTGGCTATAAAGTAATTTCTCTTCGTCACCTCCCATTGTTATTCGGAATTACAACCGCACCTGAGGATAAAATCGCCGCATCTGCGAAAGAAATTGGTATACACAAGTGAAAAAGTCACTGTTAACGGTCTCCGCTTGCCCAGGCTCCTCGGCACCTGGCAAACGCAGTGCACACGCCAATTGACGCGGTTGTCCAGGTTTGCAAGGTGATGCAGGCATATCTTGCCCCCTCTCAAGTCACCTCAATTAGGGCGCGCCACGTCAATTGACGTGGTTGCGCACTTGCAGATCGGACGGAGAACGAGTGGTAATATGACGGGTGCACCTCATGGCTGTTTTCGCCTCCCGCATGTACATCCACCTTGCACGTAGGCATACCGTCCGCGTGGTTCTACGACGTCCCTGGAGATGACATTTCTGTCGTTCTTGGCATGTTAGCATCGCCCTTACGTGGCCTCCCAGAGGTGGTGGTGACATAGTCAGAAGTAGAACTGTGGTCATCTCCATCACTGGAGGTGGAGGTAGAGTGGGTGAAATCGACGCACTTGTGGGCCGGGGAGGGAGAGCACCACTTCCCCAGCCTCGTTCTCTTCCTCCTCTCTGGTACACATCGCGTCTAGCTTGGATGCCGGCGTCTCGTCCTCGAGGTCCCTGGACGCGATTCCGTTGCCGTGCGCATGTGGACGACATCCGGCGTTGTCCATACACTCTCCTAGATGCGTCGTTCTCGAACGTGGCATTGGATGTGGGACGACCCGAAGCTTCACCCTCATCAGCAGTGGTAGGGTAGAGGGCAGGTGAAATTATCGCACCTGGAGGCCGGGGGATGGAAGTGCCACTTCCCCGGCCTCATTCATCCTCTTCCCTTCGCAAACGCTTGGACGCGGGCATATCGTGCCTGAGCTCGCGAGGTAATTGGGAGGCTACATTAGTGTCGGCAGCGTTGGCTCAGCCATGCGTGGCCATTTGACGTCCAAGAATGACGTGGGTGTCGTTTGTTAGCAGTGTCGCCGCTAAGGGCAGCGTGGACGTTGTTCTCAGTTCCTCGTTGTCATTGGTCCACGGCGTACCCCTGCGTTCTGGCTACTGGGTCTGAAGGTGGTGTAGGTGTCGCCGGTGGCGACGTGGCTATCGTCAGTGAGTCCAAAGGCGGCCTTTGGAGGTGTCAGTTGGCACGAGACGGGAGAAAGGGTGTGGACAGCAGTAATTTGTGCGGGTCCTTTTGGAACACCTATGGAAGTAGTGACCAGAGAGGCGAACGAGGCCAAAGCGGGATTGTGGTGGTGGTGGGCAAGATGCGCCAGTCAATGACTGCTTCCTACGAGGCCGGTCGCCAGCACAGCACCTCATTCCACTTCATCTCTCGGTGGTGAGTACGGACGGTTTTTCTTGAACGGTTTCATTTCATTTCACATCGCCAGATTGCAAGAACCTCGTAACTAAAATGCCGAGCTGTCAGACACCGAACACACTTGTAGATCGATACTCAACAACCTAAACACTCTCTCCGTCACTCATCCTCACTCCCCTCCACCCTCGTGAACTTCTCACGCTCATAGTCAGTCCACGTGTAATGAAACTTCACTCTGTTCTTCCCCCTACTACGCCTCATGTTCAGGTCCTTCCTGCAGTACTAGCACCCCTAGAACGACTCTCATTCCCCCGCAACACGCCTACAGCGATCCACGCAGCCAGCTCTGCGGTTGACTTGGGGGGCAACTGAGTCCCGCCGGCTGATTGAAGGTGTAAAGGCGTTGGGTAGTTTCCTGGAAGTGTTTCGTTGTTGTGACACGTTGAGTGTGAACCTACACTTGGGACCCAATCCAAGAATTTGATGCGTCGGAGGTTTGGTGCTACCTTGACAGTATCTGAAAAGGATATCAGCAATTCAGCTATGAGTGTAGCGAACGAAAAATAAGATTACAGCCCATCCAGCGTTTCTCGTTTCCATCGAACCCCTCACATCAGTCCGTCCCAAAGTCCCCGTATACGAGATGGCCTTCGTCACTTTTGAACAACGAGGTACGAAGTGACGTGCATCGAAAGCTGCAAGGACTGTGGGAATCTAGAAGAGGATGACGATGGCAGCGGAATCGGGTGGAAAGTGATACATGGGAGAGAGTATGGGGATTTGGGAGGGAGAGGAAAGGTGTGAGGTCCTTCGAGGTGAAGTTGTATGGGAAGAGTACTTTGGCAATTCTGCAACGTACCGGCGGTGAGCGTCAGACCTGAATCGTGAAATATTGTGAAAGGGGGTACCGAACGTACGCTGCCAACTCTGGATTCTCCAGCAGCCCATTACTGAGTCTGTCCAATGTATCCGCCCGGTAAGTTGACTGAGTCTCGTCAAAGAGTTCGTAACTGGACTCAAAACATTCCCAAGCTAATGTGTTTGTGTCGGTGTGAGAGACGATCAATCGTCTTTTAAACTTGTTTACATTTGGCTAATCACACGGCCACACTCCTACTATTACCTCGACACCCAGCGTGTCCCCGTCACTGTCACCAGCTGACACATTCTCGCCGGAATCGTCATCCGCTGACGACCCATTATTTGTCGTCCCCGTCTGACGTCAAATCTTACGTCGCCACACCAGCTCATTCTTTTACCTTTCTCATATACCTCGGAAACGCCCCAAGGGCATCGTAAGCCCCTTGCCCCGTCTCCGAGGTATGCCATCGTCTCGCCTTCATTAACTTTTACCTTGTCCCTTTTCCCAGTTAATCTTACCCCTGTAAATTTTCGTGACCCACCTCTGCCCTCCCGCTTTTCCAGTCCTATTTTTTGTTACTACCGTTACACGGTTCCTTACTGTAAATCAAAAACCAAAAACTCAATCACTATTTTTTCGGACCGTGCCGCTGTTTCAGGGCACGGTCGCGCTTCCTATTCACTTTTCACTTCATAAGTGGGCCTGTGTGATTAGGGCATCGTAAATAAAATAATTTGCAAGTAAATAATTTGACACGCGAAATCACCCAATATGGATTATCAGATTGGACTGCAATTTGGCCTCGGTCCTATAAATAGCTGCACGGGCAAAGAATACACGTATGGAAATAGAAGTGCAAACTAACCCCAGTGGCTCGAAGGAGACAACACTGAGGTTGGGGCCGTTCTGCGGGGCAATGATGAGAATGTGACAAAGGATACCTACCGCTAACTAGGAAAAATGGCATGTGGCAAGATATAAAGCAGTCGGTGAATTACGAAATGGACGAAGGTGATAAAAGAAGCGCATACTAAAATTTCGGCCCTAAATACTGCCCGCGCGGGATGGCCTACTCAAACAAAAGGTGGTTGTATAAAAGCTCGACCGGTAACCGATTGTCCCTTCAAACTGGTCACGGTGGCTATGACGAGCATTGCTGTTCCTTCAGATGGGGAAAACCATTGGTTGGGAGAATACACCCATGTGAAGCTTTGCGGTGTTGGGGGGAGAGATTTATCTTGGACATCAAGCTCGGTGGCCGTGTCGATCTGGTTGCGTGTTGTTCCGGTCGACGAAAAGAGAATAATGTCTATGACGGGGTTTACAACGGATGTGATGGGTGGGCCGATCTGAATCCCGAAATCGGCTGGCCGAAACCCATCCACCTGTACAGAGAACGACAACGTATAATCGGTTTGAACTATGCCGAACGTTGGGAAGAGAGGCATGATGGTGCATCTCTTGGTGAAGATCTGGGCTAGACCATCGAGTAACGCAGAGCCATTCATGCTACCCCAACCAGTACAAGCGTCCCATCCAGGGGTGGCCGAATATCCACGCGCACCATTGACCTTGTTATCAGAGGGACCCTCGGATCCATCGATATCGTTGCAGACACTTGAACCCAAGGCATACACGATAGGATTTATGAATCCAACGTTTTCTCCAATTGCGGCATTGATTCGCGCAATGAGACCCGCCCACAGCGGTGCAGCCGCACTTGTGCCCCCGCCCTGGTAGTCAACACCGTCCAAAGGGATGTTATAACAACTGTCGGGGTTCGCATTAGCCGCAACGTCAGGAACACCGCGCCCCTTGCGTTTGTCACAATTCGCGGAGACGGGAACGTTCGCAGAATTTTGGTAAGAAGGCAAATCAAAATAGCCGCTGACACCTCCTCCAGTTGCACCCCCGCCACGATTCCAAACGTATTCGGTATACGATGAATCTTTGACGTCCCCAACAGTTGTGCCGCCGACAGCCAGGATCCACGGGTCGCTGGCCGGGTACTGCACATGAGCATTGCCGTCCCAAACATCGCAGTCACTCCCTCGGTCACCCGATGCGACGCACACTGTTACGCCCTGCAGCGCGGCGTCTTGAAAAGCCTTTGAGGCCGCGTCCATGAACTTCGCGTGGTGTTTTTTGAGGTCGTCGTCGGCGTTATACCTAAAGTAGCTGGAGGATAGAACTGAGCAGATAGGGTCACCGGGGTCAGGGTGGGTAACCTTTCCGAGAAGGTCGATCCATCCTTTTTCTGTACCGGGTTTGAAATATACAGCGACCGAAGCACCTGGGGCTGCACTGGCCGAAATACAAATATCCGCTGTGGTCTCAATCTTCGTCCCGGGATTATTTGCCGCGTGATCAATGCTAACGTCGTGGATTGTGGGCACAGTGAGGCCCAAATCTTCGAAGTACTTTGTTATATCAGTCAGTTTGTAGCCTCCATTGGAAGAGAGGATGGCGATCGTTTGTCCAGCAGCACTCTGGTCGGGGAATTTATACAGCGAGGTGATTTGTGGAACCGTGAGAGCCGCTGTTTTAGGAGGATCATCTGAAGGCGAGTTGGTCCGCCGAGTGACGGTCCTATTATCGAGACCAAAAATGCCAATGACAATCCCCGCGAGATCTCCAGGAATGTAAATAAATCCATCCAAACCCCGATACGTCTCGGTTTCGGGTTCGTCCGCGGCACTAAGAACAATTTGGTGCTCGAAGCGCCAGAGTTTTACAGCAAAAGACAATTCCATTTGTCTACCTGTCCCAGACACAACGACGGTGCGCCGGGCGGCATTTGCTTCGACCACATTGAGGTGGTGAGCCGTGACGAAACTGGTAACTTTATAGATGTCTTCATCGGATGCGCCATACAAGGCAGCAAAGTGCGAATTCGGCATGCGTCGGCGTTGAGAAGGATGGGTCTTCAGAAAGAAGTCGTGGTCAGGCAGTGGCGCTCCATCTAGACGGCGACGTAGAACGATCGTGATCGTGAAAGTCTCGTTAGGATAGGCAGCACCGAGAGCTTTCGCAGATGGTGAGGGATGTCGTTCGCTACCTTCGAGGAGTTGAAATCCGCGGGGAATGTTGGACATGTCGAACTTGGATTGGAATATGGGTAATCTCGGGTTGAGTTTTTATCTTCTCCATCGTGGCGGTGACTGGCGTTTATCACGGAATTAGTGGAAGTGATCGCTTTCCACTGATCGTTATCGATGCATTATCAGTTATCAAGGCGCCCACGGTGGGAACTGGGGAAAGTTATGTATAATACTTTTGGCGTCAACTTGCGTGAAACTTTATGGTTGAAGCACAATCAGGACACCGACCGAACCTGCAAAGGAAGTCCTTCCAATCAATTGCAACCTTCATATGGCGAAGTTGTACCTTCAGCTTATATGGAACGACGGGCGTCTGTGGGCCATTGGCGTGAGCAAGATTGTCATCAATCATTCAATATTGTCTTGGTGCAACAAGAATGTTTTGGTAGAAAGTTGAGTTTCTAGAGGGTGACATTGATCGCAGGTGTGGTGTTCCGCAGCTGAAAGTATAGCGGGCATCATGCATCATGCATCATGCCTCTAGCGGATTCGGAAAAGCTGTCACAAACAGAAAAAAAAATTGAATGATGTAACCTGCCTGATTAGGTTGGCGCACTCGCAGCACAGCGTGAGAAGAGTGCACGGACTCGTGCCCGCGTGGGAATCCAAACCCAGCATCCTTCATGTGTTTGAATCCGGATCGAGGTCGATCTCCCCTCTCCGGATCTGCCCACGTCCGCGACTGCCTTTTCCAGACCTGTCCCTAGATCTCTCGATTTTTGGCTCCATCCTTGCATCTTTGGCGTTTCCCCCATCATAACTACCAGGAGGCCTCAGTGTGTCACTTTTACACTCTCTGCTCCCCCCCCCCTCCTTCTATCTCTGAGACTCTAGCTCCTTCATCACCACTTCCTGGCAATTTGTCTCCTGCTGGCTGTGGAACTCCAGATCCAGATCCAATCCTAATTGACCACTTGGTGACTTGATTGCACCATATAAATTCTCTTCCACTTCTACACTCCCACTCCCCATCCCTAGAACTCATCAACCTTGAACAACCAACGGATCAAACTGGCCCCCCTCTCAAGAAAACTCACAAAGCCCCAAATAAACCTCCCACCTCTAGATCTATATGCTCAAAAGGGAAGAACATACCCCGTCCATCTCCCCTCTCACCCATCTCAGGTCCTTCCTCCCCCCATTAGGGCCCTCCAGGGGTATATCCAGGGTATGAAATACCAAACCCCTACCCCTACCCTCAATACCCCTACCCTTATAGCAGGGGTAGGGGGTTTGGAGGGTGAGGGGTAAAGGGTTTGGAGGGGTATGACTAAGGCATGAGAATCACATGAGCATGACCACATATTATGATTATCATACATCAAATGATGTAAATGATACTGAAAAACATAATAGAGGTGCAGTTAGTGAGGCTAGATGAAGCCAATGTGTGACTAGATCAGTGTTAGAGGCTTAAATGTGGCATTTCCATGACATAAAGGTGGTCTTGCATTGCTTTAAACATGATTAGTCATACCCTTCATACCCTTTTCAAAACCCCTGGGGGGTAAGGTGTTTGCAAGGGTATGATTTTCCAAACCCCTACCCCTACCCTCCCTACCCCTATATCCCATACCCTAGGTGTTACCCCTACCCCTGTATGGCCCTACCCCCCGTTGATCCCTCATCTGCAGGCTCTCTACTATCCATCTCCACAGTGATGGCAGCCACCAAAGCAGCTGCCCCTGCCCTCACCTCTTCCTCCCATTCCCACCCCTTCATCCACGATTCTCTTTTTGGTCCCTGCTCCTTCCCCTCCACCCTCCCCATCCTTAACCCTTTGTCCTTTATCCTTTATTCCCTTGACCAACCCCAAAGTTGCCTCAGCAGTCCAACTAGCAGTCTCCATGACAATTGATGCAGTGTGGAAAGGCACCACCCCGGACCCAGCAAAATTAGCCCTCATCATAAAAAACTCAGCACTCCCTTCCCCTATTGCTCCATCCTCCTCAAACCATGAAACCATGTTACTGGATCCAACAGCCCCTCTGTTGCTCACCAACCCCTCTCCCTTCGCAGCATCACTAGGTAAGCCTCTCCCCTCCCCTCATTCTTCCTCCCCATTTTCTACACCCATTCTTGGTGCATCTATTATATCAGGCCTCTCATTCACATGGCCGGGGTCATTATTCCTATGACACCCATACCTGCTCCATCTTCATGCTGTTTCAGTGCTCCTCTCTTCAAACCTTTCGCAAAAATCTATCTGCACTGTTTCTCATACCATTGTTATAAAATTTTAGTGGGCACTTCTATCGGCTCCTCACCACCCACACACCACTCCTTATCACTTACAGGGGTCCAATTAGATCCCAATGAGATCTTATTCCCTCCCAACGTGATCTATATCTTGGAATTGTGCTGGCATAAACACCTTCTGCTGCATCTTTTATTTGTTTTTTAAATATTTTATTTACTAGAGTCTAACCATGCTCTCAATGACCTCTCAAAGCCTTAGTCAACTGCCACTTGACTCGGAGCCCATGCATACTCCCACTCCCAGCCTGGAGCCCATGCGCTCATCACCTTATCCTTTCCCCTTCATGACCACTTGTCTCACTTTACCCCTTTTCACCTTTATAACCTTCTCGAGGTAGACTCCTGTCCTCAGGACCTCTCAGTCTCACCTCAAGTAAGCTCCTTTTCCTTCAAGTATTTTTCTCTTACCTTACGTTTACCTCTCATTTCCAGTTGTCTTTCTTCTCCACATTCTTTCACTGTCGTACCTCCCATCAATCTGAAATTTCATGACTTGTGATGAAGAGTCTGTTGAACTACAAATGCAAATGCAAAGCTCATCCCATAATGGGGGACTTGCCACTGCCTCATTGGCAGTGAAGGTCAGAAGTGACTGCAACAAAATTGTCCAAGAATACAGAAGTGGGAATAGCATACTTGACCTCATGCTCATTCTGCCCTTGAACCAAGACGATGATTATGCGACCAGAGGAGCTTTTCAATCGTATTGAAGGATGCTCAATGACATCAATAAATTCTGAAGTAGAGGTCTTGCCTGAGCTGAAGCAAAAAACCCGCTGGGTAAATCTAATGATAAGATCCAAGAGATTGAGAACTGAGAAACGAGAACCAACCAAACAATCTCACCCAGAGTTCTCAGAGAGCACGATGAGCCTTTGGGGTTGAGGGACACTGCTAGAGCGACTAAGCACACCATTGGAACAGATGACAGTGAAAACGAAGAAAACACTCACCTTCCAAATAGTGTTGGGGAAGTTCGGTCTCAGACCGACCCAAACCCGGTTTAGACCGAACCGAAACCGCCGGTTTCGGTTTCGGTTTGGGAAATTTCGGCTGAGACCGAACCGTTCAGTCTCCGGTTTGGAGATTTAGCCACGGGCCGAAACGGTTTCAAACTCAGTTTGAACCGCAAACCGACAGTCCAAAGTCGGCTACATGGCTGACTTCGAAAGTCACCCAAAGTCACCAACCCCACCAACAACACCCCCGATATACGCCAAACGAAGACGATGGAGCACCCGAGGTCGACAAAACGGGCGGCGGGGTACTCCCTGCCGCCCGCGTATGTTTTTTATTTTTATTTATTCGAACTTAACTAACGCATTTACAAATTACAGGTTGATGCACCACGGCCACCACCACCACCACCACCACCACCACCACCACCACGACAACGACCACGACAACGGCAACGACAACGGCGACGGTTACAACCACCGTCAACGCCACGCCGGACGCGCCCACAGCAACGCCCACGGCCCACCCCCAGCGCCACGCCAAACGCGTTCAAAACGCGCGCCAAACGTACGTGAATGGGGTGGAGTCAACAAGGTGGAAGAGCAGCAGGGGTGGTGCATCCACCCCGCTCCTTCGTGGTATGTACCTTTATTCATTTTTTCACTGATTTATTCGTCCATTATAGAACGCGGCACCGTACCACCACCACCACGCAACACTAACACCACCGAGGAAGGCCAACGCGGGGTCAACCCGGCCGTCGTCGTGTGTACAACGCGTATGACGCGTCCGGACACCCTCGCGAAGAGGCTCCTATGCCACCACCACCACGCGTCCGCCGAAAACAACCAAAGCGGCCCAGCCGTCGTCGCGTGCACAACGCGTATGACGCGTGGGGCACCACCACCACCACCACCACCACCACCATCACGCGTCCACCGAAAACGGCCAACGCGGTCAACCCACATCGCATGTACAACGCGTGTGACGCGTCGGGACACCCATGGAGAAGCCCGCGTGCGGCTCAATGCCGGCGCAGGGTGTGCCAGCACCCCAGCACCCCAATCTCACCTCGCAAACAGGCTGGCCACGTCAATTGACGTGCGCAGCACTGTTGCGAGGTCAGAATGGTGCAGGGGCACTGAGCACTAGCGGTCCGCGGTTCAGACCGCGTTTGGACCGAAACCGAACCGATGCAAACCGTTTGCATCGGTTTCGGTCTGGTTTGGGGACTTTGGGTGGAAAACCGGACCATTCGGTTTCCGGTTTGGGCAAAAAGGCCCCAAACCGGACCAAACCGAACTTCCCCAACACTACTTCCAAAATGGAGGGTCAATGTCTCTCTTCTACCATGGGTCATCAGGCAATTGATCCATCCTACAGAACTCCCCGTTTTACTCCAAGAAGTTAGGGCCTCTCTTGAAAACTACACAAGGGATGTAAAATTCACTGTCAACTCAATCCTCAACTCTCCCAACTGCTCTCAATTTTCAGTTACCGAACGGACAAACTTTGTATCAGGAAGATCTGTCAACCTTGACCACATTCTCTCTGGACTCTTTTCAGTGTCAGATCCCAAACAACCTGAACAGATTGGCCCCTCGGAGATCTCTATTGGAAGCACTACAGCTGCCAAAACTGTCACTTCACACAGAGAATGGATCACAGCTTGGGAACCCACAGTTGAAGCCACCATCTATGTCTTTCCACTATGACACAGTGAGCTCTGGAAGTATAGCAAGTATATCTCTGGGCTCTTTGCTGCACTCCTGAACAATCAGCATCAAAGGATCATCCTTTTTGACAAAGGAATCCTGTATCCATGTCGCACAGCGATGGGACCTCCTGCTCACTGACATCCACGAGTTCACCGACCTTCAATTACACTGGATCCAGTCATGGAACGGTTTACGCGACCACTGAGGAGACGTCAGGTCTGACAGACAGCCTTTCCACAAGCATGATCCTTGCTGCCATTGGAACGATGGAAAATGCCCCAACAATGGGGGTAAATGCAATTATGCCCATGTCTGCACAAAATGCCACCTTGCCAGACACCAATCTACAGATTGTATGTCAATGAGCACCAGAAAGGTTTGATCGTTGGACTAACTGACCCAAGTATGCCAGGGATTTTGTATGGGACCTGGTAATCCACCCAAAGTTGGAGCTCTTTACCCTTTACCACGTATTCCCAGTGGGACAGTGTGGAGTCCAGGTGGATTCCACATGAATTCCATCACAGCCAAATTGACATTTTGCCACCCAAAAATTCACTCCCACTCCAGGTTAATTCTGTGTGGATTCCACATGGACATGTGGAGTCCATGTGGATTCCACATGGATTTTGTCCACATATACTCCATGTGGAATCTACTTGAAAATCATTATTAATTACTGTAAACCATCTATTTTTATAACTTATTTATCTTATTACTATTGTAATAACTTATCATTATCAATTACTAAAGGGGGAATGCCCCAGAGTAAATATGTGAGGTTTCGGAGGCTTATATACCTCTGTTTGGTGCACGGACCAATTTGGGAACGCGTGAACGTCACATGGGAGTCAACAAGATGCGTCAACCAAACCAGCAACACCAAACGCCCAACGTCCAACGCCCAACGTCCAATGCCCGGATCGACACCGGACAAGCTCAGCAATGATAGGAGATATGGGGGCTAGTATGTGCCCTGCTTCATTATATTCTTTTTTATTATTATTATGTGCGACTGACTACTCTGATACAGGCCAACCCCAACGTCACCACGCCCACAACAAACAAGGGCTAAAGCTGCCACAGTGATGTGGGATGCCAACAGCGAAGGAGGGGACCAGTCCAGCGACAACAGAAGCAGCAGAGGTGGGGCCCCACTGCATCAGTATGTTTTTTCACATTTTTTTTGTTTACTGACTATGGCAGTACCCAGCTCACGCCCACGCTCATGCCCGGGTCCACATGCACGCCCGTGCCCACACCCACCTCAACGTCCACAACACAACGGTGGAGAGGTACTGAGGTACCTCTCCGGGGGCTCACGCAGGACTCGAGGTGGAAGTCGACTGGATAGGATAGGAATGGGTCTCTCTACTACATCAGGAAGGCTACTAACTAGGTCAACCGTGGGAACCCAGTCACGTGACTGCCAGGTCCCACTACTCCAAGTGCCCCTTTTCCTCATGGCGACGCCCTCGTCGCCAACTGCTACAGAAAAGAACACAAAACAAACGAAACTGACCAAAAAACTCTAAAGCCACAACTCCCAGTCCCTCAGAAAGCCTTGACTCAAGGCCAGGGCCTTATATCGTGAAGCGGGAAGTCGTCCTCGCGCAGGGGGCGGTAGATGACCAGACTCTATAGAACTCCTCTCTCAATCTCAAACTCTCCGAATGCCTTCCTCGCGAGGGTTAGGGCTTACGACGCAAGATCCAAAATCGCTTGAATTGCTCTGGCAAGTACTCAGTGCAGCGTGCAAGTTCTGGTGATCGAAAATGTAACGGTGTTGGTGGAACTAGGTGAACAGGTGTATGAACAAGTGTAGTGACGGCTCGTAGGTAGACTTTAATCGACATCCAGAGGTGGGGGGGAACGGGGACGAGACTGTGATAAAAGCTATAATAAATGATAGGGCATAGGGTTGTACTAACGAGGGCATAGTATCTCGACGCGAAGGGGGTAGGCGTATCACGCGAAGGGATCGCGGCGGTTCGTTGGGTCAGCATGGGGTACATGGTGCCGTTGGGTTGTCCTTGGTAGTCACCACGGTCGAGAACGGGGCCACGGGGAGCTGAACGAGGGCTCGCGGGGCCGGGCATGGTGCAAGAAACCGGCCGGGGGGTGGTGACGTGGCGGAACGCGGTGGGGGTCTGGGGGTGGTGGGCACGGTCCGTTCGTGGTATTGGAGGCAGGTGGGGTGCTCCGGGATGGTGAACGGGTGGGCCGCGAGTGTCGTGAGTCAACCTGGGGCCGGCTACGTTGGCGGAATGGAGCCGCGCGATGGTGACGTGGCGCGGGGCTGGGGTGTCTGGAGGTGACGGCGGGGGTTCGTTTGGTGCAACGAAGGGGAACGGGGGGTCCTGGCCGGTGGAACGATGATGCCGGGAGTCGAATGAGTCCATGTAGGGGTGGGGGTGACGAGAAACGGGGGTCTAAAAGTGGTGATGTGGCAGATCCGTGGGGTGACCAAAAGGGCGGGACGGCTTCGTTTGGGGCAACGAAGCGCGGTGGGGGGTTCTTCTGGGCAGGATGTAAGCACCGGGTCGTCGAGCGTGGATGTAGGGACCGAGATGGATACGTGTGGGGCTGGGGAATGCTAAAATATGGGGGGTCGAAAGGTGGTGACGCGGCTGTACGCGGGTGGCCGTTGGGCGTCAAAAATGGACGACGTGGGGCAGAACGGGGGCCGTAAGACGTCCAAGGAAGGCTTGAGAGGCCGTCCTGGGTCTGAGAAGAAAAAACCGGGCGTGGACGCGGGTGACGCGGCCTGGGGCTTTTGGGTGCTCGAAAAGGGTCGAGTCCGCGTCTCTGGGTCAACGATGGTCGACGCGGGGCCCTGGTGGACTGAGCGAGAGTGCCGGGGGGTAGCGCGATTGATGTATGGCTGTGAATGAAGAGAAAATCCGCCGTCGCGCAGCAGGGGGTGGTGAGGCCGAAAAGAGTCGTCTCGCGAGAAAATCCAGCAAAGAAAGGCAAAAAGAGGAGAAAGTCCAGAAAAAGAAAGCAGTGAGTCGAAAACACTCTCATCACCACGATGGAGAGGTACCGAGGTACCTCTCCGGGGGCTCACGCAGGACTCGAGGTGGAAGTCGACTGGATAGGATAGGAATGGGTCTCTCTACTACATCAGGAAGGCTACTAACTAGGTCAACCGTGGGAACCCAGTCACGTGACTGCCAGGTCCCACTACTCCAACGGCCAAAATGAAAAAGATCTGCGGCCTCAGATGGTGGCCAACGCAGATGATGGTGATGTGAGGGAAGATGGAGCAGACGGGAGATGCACCGGGTGTGGGTGGTTCACTCACACCCTACAGTGAGTTTACTTTTCACTCATATAATATTATCTACTGACTACTGTGCTGCCCTTGCCCTCTAGGTAGGCTAGCTAGACTGTGACCGCAAGAACAGAAATAGGGACGAGGGAGATGGGGACCAGGAAGACGATGGAGAACTATGAAGATGGTGAACGTGAGGGGACAGGAATGGCATGGGATGATGGCAGCAAGGATTACACAGTCAGAGATGACAGAGAACAGGTGGCGCACCAGGTGTGGGTGGTTCACCCACACCCTTCTGTGAGTTTTGTTGATATACTGACTATCCCATTGCTGTTGCCCCCACCCCCACATAGGTGAGCCGAGGAGAGAGATGACAGGATGGCAATGACAACGACAGGAACAGGTCTGAGGGCAACAACGAGGATGGAGACAACAACAACGGGATGACAATGATGGCAGCATCATGGCAGCCACCCTCCAATCACAGAGCCAACACCTCTCCTCCCCTGTTCCCCCTCACATCATATTGTCTCTCCCTCCCTCCTCCTTCTCTCATCTCCCTTCTCCCATCTCCCACTTTCTCCCCCCTCTGTCTGTATTCATTAATGGATTAATAATAAATAATAAATAAATATTGTGGATTAATATTATAATTTTCATTTTATTGTGATTTTCATAAATGATGACATTTAAAAAAAAATTGTTTTATTTGGCTCCCCAGGGTGCACCCAACTTCCCACGCACCCCTTGCCTTATAAGGTGCCAGCTATGTAAAATAATTTTGACTAATCAATTTTAACTCAAGTTCTACTGGTGATAAAATGACTGAAAATTTATCTATGTAGTGTAAAGACTAAGACATGCAAAAACTAATTCTTGTCAAATTCTGGTCAGTTGGTGTTTAGATATAGGCATCAATTCCAGATAAGTTCTTTATTTTTAAGCAACTATTCAATCAAAGCAAAGCATTATTTTTCTATGAACACCTAGAAGTATAAACTTACTCATCTATGATTTTCTATGATTTTATCACCAACAGGACTCTGATTCATTGGATGTATTTCACTTAGCTACCACTATATAAGGTAAGGGGTGCATGGGAAGTTGGGTGCAGGGTGCCAAATAGAACTACCCTTTTAAAAATAAATATTTTAAAATCAAAGGACACAGGTAAAAATAATAACTGGTGAAATACTGCACCAATTCACATAGTTTTGGAGGGAAAGTTTGTCTACCTTCAGAGGGCTATCTTTCTAGGCATTTACATTTTCAAAGTATTTTATCTATAGAGTTATAGGTGAATTGTTCATTTCAGTCACTCCAACTTGTACAATGAATATCTCCACAACCAATGCTTGGATTTATATGATTGTAGAGAGAAAATTGTTCCATTTTTCAAGGACTACAAGTCCCCATCCCAGATTTTTTTGCATCTCAAAGTTATGAAGGAGAATTATATACAAATGACCTTTATACAAATGAGGTTACAATCAAGGTTACAATCATCTGTTAAAGTCAAAAGTATAGAAAATGCAGTTGGAGGCTTGTAGTCCTTGAAAATAGAACAAGTTTCTCTTTACAATCATATAAATCCAATCATTGGTCATGGAGATATTCATCGTACAGGTTGGAGTGACTGAAATGAACAATTCACCTATAACTCTATAGATAAAATACTGTAAATTTTTGTTACTCTGATTGTACCACACAACGTCCAAATTTCATATGGACTTGTTTCCTCAAGCTGGACAGGGACAAGCTCCAATATATGGCTATTCGTGTGCCAACACCACCATCATCTAACACTGGCAGGGCACCAATGGTGACCAGGAGGAGATGCAGAAACAATGAAAGCAGTGGGGAGCTGGTCCCTCACTGCATCAGTGAGTTCTTCTTTTTCTTGTCTTGTCTACTGGGTGGTGCACTTTGACCTGTTCTCTATTTAATTTTAAATATGTACTAGTATTATTAAAATACACAGGGGTTATAGGGTTACCTGCAACTCCTTTTAATACCTGTGCTAAAACAATGAACCTGTTTACTGCACAAATGGGCTTTCTCATAGTCAGATGAGGAAAGTAAAACAATGTGAAGATGTGTTGGGCTACTAAATGAGGGTCTGCATCAAACTCAGTGGTGGTGGAGAATAATAGAAATGGAAGGCCACACTACAAGCAAGCATTCAATACTCAGATAATTTGTCTTTATATGTGGGATTCAAAGATATTAAACAACTTGTGTTCAAGATATGTGAGTGGCTGAAGGCATGGTTGGAAGGATTTGAGTTGATTCTCAAAAGAATGACCATTAGGAACTTGGAATAGTTCATGCACGTCATGTTGTGTTTGCAAACAGAATAAGTTCTCAAAAAACAGGTAAAGGAAAATGTGTTGGTGAATGTGTTGGTGAATGTACTCAGACTGTAATAGGTGACTCCTTTTCCAGTGCAAGTCCATATGTCTATTGCTAACATAGAAATCAACTCTATCAAAGGTGGGAAAAGTAAAGTCAAGATGGGTACAGGCACCAATGATATCAAAGACACTGATGAGCCATGTTGCTGTTGTTGTTGTTGTTGCTGTTGTTGTTGTTGTTGCTGTTGTTGCTGTTGTTGCTGTTGTTGCTGTTGTTGCTATTGCTGTTGCTGTTGGATATTGCTGTTGGACATAGTGGGAGGAAGGTGTTTACAAATGTGTGGGTAAACATATTCATGAATATACTGAGAACTCTGGAATTCCGTCCCAGTGCTAGTGTCAGTTCATGTGTTCATTGGAGATGAAGTTGGAGGTGAAGGTGAAGGTGAAGGTGAAGGTGAAGGTGAAGGTGAAGATACTTATGGGATTAATATGGACAAGGAGTTGGTAACTATAAGTGAGTATTGGCTTGATAGAGATGAAGGTGAAAATGGAGGTGAAGATGGAGGTGAAGATGGAGGTGAAGGTGGAGATGAAGGTGGAGATGAAGCGAAGATGAAAGTGACTATGAGATTGATGTGAATTACTAAAAACATAATGATTAACTGCAGGTGACATTTGCTGACAGCTATTTTAAAAATGATAGAGCACCCTCACGGCGAACTTTAGTTAAGGCTCCACAATTCCCACCCAACAATTTTAGTTGGCACAACCATATTTGTACTGGTATGGCGGTTCTCATTTTTGAGTTCAAGTTCATTGATTACTAGTAATAACACTGTGGAGCTCGCTCATGTATATATGAGTGAGACAACTGGGTGGTTGCATTAGAACTAACACCCCCATTCCATGATGTACAGTGAAGACAACTTTAACAATCTCGCTCCTGCCAGGCCAGGTAGCATGGCAGATGCCTATCTCCTTGGTCTCAGCCCCATGCCGCCTATTACAGCAAAAGACATCTGAATGATAAGATCCTTTTGCTCTTTGGAAATATGCTGGTGGTTGTCCATGGCGTTGTGGTTGTGGAGTTCATGCCAGAATCGGGCAGTGTTGGGTCACGAGAAAATGTGGAGCCTTACATATTTGGAACCCATGTTTTGGGGGAATGTGCTCTATCGTTTTTAAAATAACTGGAACATGCTTGTGTATAAGCATTCCAAAGACTACTAACAAAATAAAGGATTCCAATCAGAATACTTGGAATCATTGTCACAGTATAGAACTGAGAAATGATAGTTAAGTTCAATAGTCACCTACAGTAGTATTCAAACCAAGTCAAGACATATACAAATGTGAGAATATTATGAATTTGTGTTGAACCACATAGTGGTATCTTGCTCTATGAGTAATATCTGAGAGAGTTCCATAGTAGACTCTAATAACAACTTTGTGTTCTTAACAACAGTTGTCTTAAGTAAGATATAAGCAAAACAATGGAAAAATCTTGACTTTTGGGTGGGAATTTGGTGGGAACAAAATGGTCTATTGGTCTTCAAGCAAGCCCTATGAGTTTAGAATGCTAGATATAGTGTTATATTAGCATTAGGATTGATATTGAAGGAGAAAAAGTCAAAAAAGTCAAAAAAAGTCAGTGTATTTCGACTTTTTATGTGGAGTCCATGTGGAGTCCATGTGGAATCCCACTAGAAATAAAAGTTTCTATTAGTCTTGAACTAAGCCATATAAGTTTCAAATGCTGGATATGGTTGTATATTTGCAATAGCATTGATATTGAAGGAGAAAAAGTCAAAAAAGTCAAAAAACCTGGTGCATTTTGACTTTTTATGTGGAGTCCACATTGTCCGGATTGTTCATATTATCCATGTGGACTCCACATTGTCCCACTGGGAATACATGGTAAAGGGTAAAATACTGAGGTTTAGCTATATTTACCTGGAGTGGGGTCTGACAGGCATGGTGGAGACTTCACAAGGCTTCATTTGAGAACTAGAGACAACAGGTGGTATTCCAAAATCTGTGGAGCATGACGGCAAACTCACGGCGCTGGCAACAGATCCTCCATCTCGCTATCTCTGGTCTTTTTCACCCATGTGTGGAAGGGGGAAACATTTGAATTCAAGTGAAAAAAAGGCCGGGGCTCGTGCCAGCAATTTCTGAGCAACCACAAAGAGAGCAGTTTCAAGATCACGCCATTTTTGTTAGACAGCAACTGATAATTGGAAGTGAAGACCGACGCGTTCAATAGGTAGCGACTTGTAATTACAAACTAGATGCTGTATTAGTGGATAATCCCATCAGACTGAACGGGGCACAAATGGGAGCTGTATAAAGTCATTGTGGGCCCAGTTCGTCTTATAGGTCCATTCTGGTGATGGATTGTCGCAGACAAAGTTGTAGGAACTGGGGAAGGCAGCTAAGGGACCTGCGTTTGGGGAGGTGATCACAAAGTTATTGAGGAGGAATGTTTTGAAGGTCAACTCCATCTGACAGCACTTTTTGAGTTAATAGAATAGGTGCAAAAAAAATGGTACATACAGATATGGATGCCAAGGAGGGAAGAATTGGGTGATGTAAGATGGAGCCCAAGGATGAGAAATGATGGAACACTGAGCTCGCTGGGACTTCGTATAGGTGAATGAGAATGGATTGACTGATGGCAGCACCCAAGCCAAGGCTGAAAGGAGTCTAGAGCTCACTGATAGCTTGTATGAGCCAGCAAGTGCGGAACGAGGGAATGTCTGAGCCAGGGGTCCTGGAGCTTGCTGGTACTGTGTATAGGCAAATGAGAATGTAGTAAGCATGCCTGAATGGTGGATTAGATGTGCCTGGGCTGTCACATGCCCAGTTCCCACGATTGACCTTAGTCAGTAGGCTTCCCGATTGTTAGAGGCGTGCAACTCCGGAAGGATCGGAGTTCTTCGGAGGAGCGGAGACGTCAACTCTTGAAGTAGGTTCACTACTTCCTTAAGTTGTATTGAGAAGATGTGGACGGAGCGGAGTTAGTCCGGAGTTCCGGACTAAGTACTAAGATAATTAATGAGCTTAAGGGAAAGCCTTAAGTTTGAGAGTGGGTAAGAAATAGGGAACTCAAGTTGATTTTCTGAACGGAGTTACAGGACATTGTAGTTCTAGTTTATATACTTGGTAAACTAATTGTCATGTCCTTGGAGACGTGAAGACAATATGAACTCCGGAAAGAGGACCGGAGTTCGGAAGAAAATAAAAGGCATAAAAGGTTGCTATGTATGGTGACAAGTAAACAAAGGGGAGGAAGAGAAAAGGAGGTCGGAGTAAACGGAGATGGGGAAGAATAGTAATTAACAAGGGAAGAACAATAACGTACGCGAGAAGATAAGATAAGATGGGTTGGCGGAAAAGTCCGGAGTGGAGTTCGTCGGAATCCGGCGGAGCTGCATGGGATATGACAGTATCTCCCCCTTAGCGTCGAACCCTTGAGACGCCTGTGGAACAAAGGGAGAACCGCAGCGGAGTTTGAAGCGGAGGGCCTTCGGTATAAAACAAACTCCTGGCCAGGAGACAACCCAAAAATGACGTCCTCGCAAATATCGTCCTCGCAAGAGTTAGCCGCGTGCATCAAGGAGATCGAGCGCGATTACGCCGAAATGAGGGCGAAAGAGGAGGAAGAAGAACGGAGAAGAGCGGAGGACGAGAGAAAGAAAGTGGAGGAGGAGAGGAGACGGAAGATCCAGGCAGAGGCGATGAAAAGGGTGGAGGAGGAAGTAAGGAAGAAAACGGCGGCGGAGGAGGAGAGGAGGAAAGTGGAGGCAGTGGAGGCGGGGCCCTCAAGTGCGGAGAAGGGGAAGAGGAAAAGAGACGGGTAAGCAAAACAGGCACATAGGTGAAAAACCGGAGTTGACTACAGAAGCAGGGCTGTACAATGCAAGGCGTGCGCGGAACGCCGGGAAAACTGCGTGTGGCCCACGTCTGGAAAGGCACGGAGTTGCGATGCATGCAAGAAGAGGAAAGCGCGATGTGAGGTAGATGGTGAAGAGGGTGGAGTGAAGAAGAAAAAGAAAAAGGAGGAAAAGGAGGAATCCGGATCGGAGTACCACGGAGTGGAGCCCGCAGTAAAGAAGCCGCTGACGAGGACGGAGCAGCTTCTTTACAAGCTGCTCCGGGCGACAGAAGACATACGGCGATGTTGGGGCGGGTCGCGGAGGCATGCGAGGGGGTATGGGATACCATGGATGATCTCCGCGAACATGCGGCTCAATGGGCCGACCATCTGAGGAACTTAGAGTTCCTCAGAGATAATTCATACGAGCTCCGGAAGTACACTCCGGAGTCCGAGGACATCGCGCCGGAGGAGTCGGAAACGGAGTGGGAAGAGGGGGATTTTTTGGGGAAAGGAGGAAAACCTGAAATAGTCCGCGAAAATCGTAAATAGACAGAATTAATAGGACAGGCCCAGTTTTGAAGGATAAGCGGAGTGAAAGTCCGAAACGAGTTCAGAAGCATGTCCAAGTTCGGAGGCCAAGATCCAAGAAGTTTCTTCGTCAGTGCCTTTGTAGCCCTCCCAACGTACAAGGTACAGTAGCTTGCAAGCACGACGACGGTTGTCGATCTTGGAATCGAGTATTTCGGAGATCTCAAACTCCGGTTCTCCGTCGACAATGACCGGAGGAGGCAGAGGTTGGACACGGTTAGGAATGGTATTCGGAGTCGCCGGTTCGAGCTGAGAGACATGATAGACCGGGTGAACAGAGCGGAGAGCCTCCGGAAGACGGAGGGTATATGAGTGAGTACCGGCCTTGGCAATAACTTCAAAAGGCCCTAAGTTCTTCTCAGAGAGTTTCTTGGAGGGTCTAGTAGTCCGGAAATGCTCAGCTTTGACGTAGACGGAATCCGAAACCTTGAAGTCCGGAGGTGGAGCTCGCTTCAAGTCCACGTAGTGTTGATAACGTCGTTGTGCCTCAGAGATGGTTTGTCAAAGTTGTTGATGTAACTCATCGAGGTCCACAGCGAATTTTTGTGCGTGGGCGGAGGAGAGGTCGCGCTCCGGGTGAACGGAAAGGTTAGGGTGGTAACCTTTATTGGCAAAGAAAGGGGAAACTCCGGTGGTGGCGTTTGGAGCGTTGTTGTAAGCAAATTCCGCAAGAGGAAGGAGGGACGACCAATTATCTTGCTGATAATTGCAATAAACGCGGAGATATTGCTCAAGGGTTTGATTGACGCGTTCCGTTTGGCCATCGCCTTCAGGATGATAAGTGGAGTTTCATGTCGAGGGCCTTTCCGAGAGACCGGAAAAAATGGGAGACAAATTCATGCCTCTATCAGAGGTGACGTGACTAGGAACTCCGTGCTTACATGAATAAGGAAAAGATGTGCGAGTTGGGGGGAAGTAATTGTATCGTAAGTTGGAATAAAGATCCCTTGCTTGGAAAGACGGTCAACCACAACTAGGATGGCCGTAAATCCTTCGGAGTCCGGAAGTTGTTCAATGAAATCCATGGAGATTGAATTCCATGGTTTCTCCGGAATAGGGAGCTGCTTAAGCAATCCGTAAGGACGATGCCGAGGGGTCTTGGATCTCGCGCAGGTCGTGCAAGACTTGCAGTAATCACGGACAAAAGTCCGGAGTCCGGGCCAGGTGTATTCCCGCCGGATGATTTCGAGAGTCTTGTTTTGCCTGAAGTGTCCTGCAGTAGGATGATCATGTTTGGAGCGCAAAATCCGGAGTCGTAGGTCATTGACATCGGGGACATAGATACGATTATTGAGGCGTAGAAAACCTAAATCGTCGATAGACCATTGAGGATCTGGGCCAGAGGTGGTACGGGAAACATGTCCGGAGGCGATAGGATCAACCTGTAGTCCAGAGATGATATTGGAGTGAAGGGAATCGACGTCTATGGTGAATCCGGCGCCAAGGACTACATCTTCGAGGGAAGTCGCTCGGAGGGATGAAGCCAATTGTTCCGGCCCAAAAACAGGGCGGAAATTGTGAGGATTGGCTCTGGCGTAGTCGCTATCTCCCCCTTTAGCATAGACGTCCCAGCGTCGAGTAAGGGTGTCGGGCTTAGTGCCAAGCTTGCCCGGACGAAAGCGGATAACAAAGTTGAAGCGGGAAAGGAACTCTGACCAGCGGGCTTGACGGCGGGTAAGCAAGCGGACGGTGGAGAAGTACTCCAAATTCTTGTGATCGGTGATAATGTCGACCAGAGTAGCAGTACCTTCCAAATAATGCCGCCAGGCAGTGAAAGCGTCGAAGATGGCAAGGAGTTCCTTGTCATGGGTATCGTAGTTCAACTCCGAGTCCGAAAGGGTACGAGACCGGAAAGCGACCGGATGAATTTCACCATTAGGATGGCGTACGGAGAGAATGGAAGCAACGGCGTAATCGGAAGCATCAGTCTCCACCAGAGTGTCAAACTCCGGCGACCAATGTGAAAGGATTGGAGCAGAAATAAAAGCGGACTTCAAGTTATTGAAGGCGGAACGACACTTATCATTGAAATTCCATTGTAACCCTTTACAAGTGAGCCGGGTAAGTGGAATAGTGATGGAGGAATAGTCCGGAATGAAACGCCGGTAAAAATTGGCGAATCCAAGGAAGGATTGAACATCTTTGATCTTCCGGGGTTCCGGCCAATCCTGGATAGTTTGGACCTTGGCAGGATCCATAGAAAGGCCTTGGGGGGAAAGAATGTAACCCAGGTATTCCACCGTGTCAACGCCGAAAGAGCACTTTTCGGCGTTGGCATAGAGGCCGTGTTTCCGGAGTCGTCGGAGGACCTCGCGGACATGCTCTACATGATCAGCGGGGTCATTGGAATAAATAAGGATGTCGTCAAGGTAAACAATGACAGAGACATCAAGGAGGTCGGAAAAAATATCGTTGACGAAGTGTTGGAAAGCCACTGGGGCGTTAGTAAGACCTTCCGGAATTACCAACCATTCAAACGAGCCATAGCAAGTGTGGAAAGCTGTTTTCCACTCATCACCTTCGGCAATCCAGACTAAATGGTAGGCGTGTTTAAGGTTGATTTTAGTGTAAATGCGTGCAGTCCGGGGAGCGTCGAGAAGGTCCACCGTAAGAGGAATAGGATAGCGGTCCTTCTTCGTGATACGATTGAGTCCTCGGAAATCCACGCAAAGTCAGAGACTTCCATTTTTCTTTCGAGAGAAAAGAATGGGAGCTCCGCAGGGAGAACAGGAGGAGCGGACGAAACCCGCCTGGAGATTCTTGTCAAGGAATTCCCGAAGGGTCTCGAGCTCTAAGGGTGAAATAGAGTAAATCGGGCCAAAAGGAGGTTTGGCACCATTCTCTAAATTAATTTTGAGGTCGTAAGGACGGTGTTCAGGGAGGTTCCAAGCCTTCATCTTGCTAAAGACGTCAGCGAATTCGTGATACTCTTCAGGGATATTGTGAAGGTCCACAGAGGGTTCGGAGGACTCCGGAGGGCCGTAGCTTGCAGAGCGACCGGTGGCGTCAGGTAATCGGACTTCCATACGGAAGACCTGAGTGCTGGGTCCTTTGCAACCACGTAAAAAGGCTTGAGCGCTGACAAAGGAGATGTCAGGTTTCGGAGCGGATGGTGAAGGAGATTCAGGCGGAGTAGACGGAGAGGACAGAGGGGACGGAGGTCGTACTGGAGGGTCCGGAAGTGGTGCCTCGCTAGACACTGGAGTCAACAACGGAGGCGCGGAATCAGAAGAATGGAATTTAACACTATGCTCGACCCAGTCAATCAACGGATTGTATTTGGCGAGCCAGCTATATCCAAGAACTGCGGAAACAGACGGATCCAACGGAGTGACCAAAAATTCTAAGATTAGAATTTCACCAGTAGGAAAACAGACAGAGATAGATACACATTTGTCGATGATTCCACCAGAGGAACCATCAAACAAGCGGAGGCGTTTTGGAGCAGTGGGAAAAATAGGAAGATTGTGAAGGGAACAGAATTCCGGGTCAATGAAACAATGCGTCGATCCACAATCCACAAGGGTAACGATAAGCGTAGAAGAATGATAAAGAGAAATCGTCAAGGAATCGTTAGAAAGAGCGGACGCATTGAGTTTTACTTCCGGTATCGCACAGTCAGGTTCAACGCAGCCTACATCCTGTGCCGGAGTATGCAGACTGCTCTCTATTTTTCCGGCTCCTCCGGAGAATCGGAACTAGAGACTGGAGGTGCGGAGGAGGTGGAGGCGGCACGGGCAGCAACGCGAGTGGACGAATACTTGGCCTTGGTGCAATCCTTGGCCATGTGTCCGGCTCCTCCGCATATAATGCAGAGTTTGTTGTCGATGCGGCATTGACGTTCTGCGGGCTTGAGTTTACCATCCTTGCCTAGCTTATCGGCGTAGACAGGAGGGGTTTTCGGAGTGGTGGAGGAGGTACTACCGGAGTTGGTAGTTTTGGCAGGGGACTTCTTCTCGGAGGCCTTTTCGGTCGAAGACTTGGCCTCGGAAGTAGAGGCTTTAGCGGAAGAGGATCCCGAAGCGCGGGAAATCTCCGATTTCCATTCCCAATACCGGGCGTCAAGGAGTTGAGCCTTATCCTTCAGCTCGTAGAGGTTCCTTGGTTTCTCGGATTGGGCAAGTTGATCTTTGAGGCGATCCGGAAGTCCTCGGTAAAAAGAATGCCATAAGGCACCGATGTCCCAGCCAGTCTGCGTAGCGAGACGATTGAAGTTAACGATATACTTCGCAATTCGTTGGTTATCCTTCATTACAAGGTTTTCCAACTTGCTCTCAGCACTACCTTTAGGGTCCAGAGGTCCGAAATAATTCTGCAACTCCGTGCAGAAATCTCCATAATTGGACATAAAGTCCGGCGGATAGGTATTGATATCCGGGTTCTCCAAAAGGTAAGGCTCGAACCACGCAAGTGCGATCCCTTTGAGGTAGGAGAGGGCGAAGTTGACTTTGGCGCCGTCCGTTTGGAAAGCGGTTGGTCGATCATTGAAGTTCAGTTGACACTGAACCAGGAAAGGGCGGAGTTTTGTCGGATCAGAGGCGTCAAATGTGTCCGGTTCTCGGACTTTGGTGCATTGCTTGTCGTCTCCTTTGTTCCAAAGGGTAGTAGCTAAGAGAGCGATGGCCTCAGCAAGGTTGGTGTCATCGCGATTAGGATTGCCTGGTCCAAGAGGATTGTTCTCTTCGAAGACTGGGCGCGGAAGCGGTTCATTTCTCGGAGTGTGAGTTTCTTCTAACGGAGAGACCGGGGTTATCGTTGGGCGTTGGGATGAGGAGTTTGCTGGTCGAGTAAGTCAATAACGTGTGGGGGTTCTTTGTTGGGAGAAGCCTTGGAAAGACATGATCAAATGTAAAGAGAATACGACTCAAGAGTCGTTCAGAAAATACTGTTAGAGGCATGCAACTCCGGAAGGATCGGAGTTCTTCGGAGGAGCGGAGACGTCAACTCTTGAAGTAGGTTCACTACTTCCTTAAGTTGTATTGAGAAGATGTGGACGGAGCGGAGTTAGTCCGGAGTTCCGGACTAAGTACTAAGATAATTAATGAGCTTAAGGGAAAGCCTTAAGTTTGAGAGTGGGTAAGAAATAGGGAACTCAAGTTGATTTTCTGAACGGAGTTACAGGACATTGTAGTTCTAGTTTATATACTTGGTAAACTAATTGTCATGTCCTTGGAGACGTGAAGACAATATGAACTCCGGAAAGAGGACCGGAGTTCGGAAGAAAATAAAAGGCATAAAAGGTTGCTATGTATGGTGACAAGTAAACAAAGGGGAGGAAGAGAAAAGGAGGTCGGAGTAAACGGAGATGGGGAAGAATAGTAATTAACAAGGGAAGAACAATAACGTACGCGAGAAGATAAGATAAGATGGGTTGGTGGAAAAGTCCGGAGCGGAGTTCGTCGGAATCCGGCGGAGCTGCATGGGATATGACACCGATGTAGTAGACAGTCTCATCCTTTGACATCCAGACCATTTCCACTCGATTCCTGTGTGAGCACCCTGAGAGGTCCCTTGGGACCACTCCAATGGAGATTTGCCTGAGAGCCCATGTGTATTGTACGGGTGAACAAGGACATGCGTCTGAGCCAAGAGGGCCTGGAGCTTGCTGGTACTTTGTATGGGCGAACGAGAACGTAGTGTGCCTGAACAAAGATTTGCCTGGAGCTCATGTGTACTTTGTATGGGCGAATGAGGACAGAACGAGGGAGAGTCTGAGCCAAGAGCTCGCTGGTACTTCATACGGGCGAATGAGAATGTAGTAAGCGTGCCAAAACGAAGATTTTCCTGGAGCCCACATGTACGGGCGAACAAGGACAGAACAAGGGAGCGTCTGATCCAAGAGGGGCCTGGAGCTCGCTGGTACTTTGTATGGGTGAACAAGAAGGATGCCTGAAAGAAGATTTGCCTAGAGGTTGCATGTACTTCATATGGGCGAATGGGGATGGAACAAGGGAACAAGGGAGCACCTGAGCCAAGATAAAATCTCGCTTGTACTTTGTACAGGTGAACGATGAGTCTCTAGGAATACTCACTAGTACTTTGTACAGGTGAGCAATGACAAACAGTAAATACAAAATAATTATATGTGACACTACAAATTGCCTTTTTTGGACGGTTAACGACGGTTTAGCAGGACCCCCAAAAGTTCATCCAAATGTGGTATCCAGGTCCAGATAAAATAGGGCCATTGACGGGCGATGTCTGTGTTTATCCAGATAAGATTGAGCCCAAATTTTGACCTATGTGGTTTCCAACATCTGGATATCATTCCCAGAAATTTAGGGTATATTTTTCATCTGGATACAGAATTTTGATATATATCTTTACCGTTTTTATGCAAGTTATATGTACCCTACCCCTGTTTTCCCGCTATTACTGCAAATAAATACCCTTAACCCCTCTATCCCTCGTTTGCACCAATATGGCCTTGGTCGACCTATCTGGAGAAGCTGCTTCTTTCTTAACTGCTGAATGGATTGGCTGTGGGAAAACATACCCTTCCAACCCTCCTGCAGCTCTGTGTGCATACTACAGCTCCAGACTCGAGATACCTGAAGAAAAGCAAGAAGAGTTGATACCTAATAATAATCTGAGTGTTACCCAATTTTTGTCTCGTAAACTTCCTACGTGGCATTCCACCCTTATTCACCACTCTGCAAAACAATGCTTCTCATCCAGTTTACCGATGGAGAACTTGCAGTCACTTACCACCCAGAACATTCCTAGCAAGGCTTTTGTGAAAGAGGCCAGGGAGGTGTTCGGCCAAGCTCTACTTGACGGAGCCAAATCATTTATAGATCCACACTACAAAGGGGGTCTCCTACCACTATGGGTTATTCAGTTCTGGAGCGAGATGCATGATGTCATTAGTGCACAGGAGACATGGAGGAAAGCAGATCAATCGCTCACCAACAACACTGATGGGACTGCGAAGAGGCTAACAGTCAATGAATGCCAAGAAAACCTTAAAACCCTGGGATGGAATGCAAGCAGCAGGGTTCCTGGCAATGGAGACACCACCCTAGCATTTGCAGACCTGTTAGCAGACCGTATGACCAAAGGGAATCTAGTCGACATCATGATGGAGGACATCACACACCATGTCAGCCTTGATGAAAACCTATCTTCAAAATTTGAAGTTGTCACTCTGGCTTTTATGGACAACATTTACAAGGCACACCGTGATAAAGAAAAGACATCCTCTCGATACCTGCACAGACTCAAGCAGAAGTTGAAGTGGTCTGCTAAAATTTTATTATTCCCTGGCCACATAGAAGACAAAAGACACTATGTTGGTTTTTCAGCAAACTTCCTTATGAGGTGGCTGTCATATGGTATGTCTCATTCTCGTATTAGCAATGAGCAGTCAGCAATAAATGCACTCAGGCAACTCACTTGAACACCATGGCATGAAGAAACCAATTGAACTCTTTGAAAAGATTCAGTGGTGGTGTACCGAAAGATTTGATGGCCCATTTCAGGATTGTGGATGTTTATTGGAGCACGGACTGCAGGATGATGGGATTTCGTGTGCATTCACAACAGCAAACATGATATCGCGTGCTTCTCTTGGTGAACCTCTTTGGAATGTCTCCTGAGCAGCTCACGAACGCACATTATGGTTTAATAGAATAGTTCAATCACATAACCATCACGTAAGTCAATGGTGCAAGTGGAGATCAGTCATCGGCTCACCGTCTATCAGACCAACTTCCAAACCCATCCAACACTGCATGCAGTACATGTTCAGGCAATAGCATCAGCAAAGCGTGCAAACAACAATGAGACCTCCACCTCCACCACCCTGCCTCCTTCACCACCTTCGCTAGCTTCTTCGATGGAGCTCAGTACTATGCAGGAAATAGAGTTGAGTCCAGATCACCTGTTGTCGAGCAACTCTGATTGCCCATGCTCAACATCTGAGTCTCAAATGGATTTTATGGCATCTGATGTCGAGAACAGGGCATCTGAAGTGTCAGCTGAATCTCTCTCACACAAAAAGAAAATGGAGACTGTTCACCCATTCTTTAAACAGACCCAAATTGCCATTAGTGGGTCTGTGAAAAAAGTCAGAGCAATATTGGAGATAGAGAATCGCAGAACCAAACAAAGCAGGGCTGATCTTGTCCGGAATACCAGTGAGCAATGTGGTGATACGGATGTGGAGTCGGATGTGGAACGAACTAAGATTAAGCGTACTGCAAAAACTTTACTCACACGGCAGTCCGACCACAAGGTCCTTATGGGCATCAGTCCATCGACTGTGGCTTCCTGTGAACTCAATCAATCTGTTATGAATGGGACTTTCATGCTGAATGATGCCAAATGGTCTAACTTCCAGAAGAAAATCTACCTACTGGACGACAATGCCGAATTTCCAGACATCGACCCTCAAGTTGTACGGCACTCCAAGTGTGGTCTTAATTTGCATATGAAGGAACCTTACAATACTGCAAACTTCAAAACACATGTCTAGAGATGCAAAGGTCCTCCAAAAACTGCCAAATTATCAGCAGGCTCCACACCCACATTGGACAGAATGTTCGCCAAAGCTGATTTCAATACCCACACTTGCAAGTCTTCATCTCACTCTCATTTCACCTCACCTTGCCCTGGTCTTTCAGCTAATGATGATCAACATATCCATGTGTATCTCAACCGCACACCTGCTTCTGGTGGCGGTGGACCAATGCTGGACACTCTAGCCAAGGAACTATTTCCTGGCACATCCTAAGTCAAACTGTCTGACATACAGAAAAATGAGGTCAGAGTGGCACAGCGACATCATTTCCAGTGGCATAATGAGGATGACTTGGAAAGAGTGTACTCCATCCACTGTCAGAAGGAGGTCCACCATCGTGACCACAATGCAAAGCCCTGCTCCAAATGCCTGAATCTATTGCATCACAATAAGAGCTTTAAGCAGGCGCTTTCCAGAGTTCCACCCAAAAACAAGAACCTCAAATATATGCCGAAGGTTTGGCGCAATCATAAAGCTGCAGAGAAGTGGGGCTTTATCACTGGACTAAAACCACTAATGGATGCATACCAGAAGGATCCCAAATCACCTTGCCTTGTATACCCTTGTATATGCTTCTGGAGTCATCAATGGAGAATTTCAAGGCGAAACAATTTTCACCAGATTGGTTCAGGCAATGGTTACTTACAAGGACAAGGAGAAGCGAGGCGTGGGCTTACAGGGCTTTAAATATGCCCCTGGTGTCGCTGAATTTGCACACATCATTAATATTCACGGTCCAAGGGCATACCAGGCCATCCGTAATGTGCTGCAGCTTCCAACCCAGCAAAGTAATCAGTACGTTTATAAGCCTGCTCAATCGCATCTTGATTTTGATTGGCACCTGATTTTATGCATCAGGATCAACCATGCATGCCAGCCCCGTTTCCCCATCGGAATTAATGAAGATATGTTTGCTTGTGTGGCGAAACACCTAGATGGGTTGAAGTACTCTGGCCCTCTAGGATTGGCGTGCGATGATATGCAGATTCTTCCTGCACTTCATCCATACTATGATTCAACGACGAAGCAACATTACCTTTTTGGAAGTGTAGGAGAGCCAATGCTTCTGGCCGACCCAGATAAATTCGCAGCAGTCATTAGCGAGGGCAAAATAAACAAGGCTACAAAAATGCGATTGTGGTGCATACAAGTGCCTCTTCTGGGTATTCCTACCATCATCGCCGCAGCGATGGCAATACCAAACAGTCTTGATGCCAAACAATTGCTAGAGTATCTGAAGATTCTCTTGGACAGCTTTTTGCAGCGAAATCTCAAGGTTGTGGCCTATGCAGCCCATGGGTCATCTGTTGAACAATCACTCCAGCAGTTGTTAGTAGCGATGGCTACAAGTCATCACACAGCTGTGATCAAGCATCCCCGTCAAGGACATGCTGACATCATTTTCGATATCCCTCTATTCAGCAACAATGATCCAAGATTCACTGCATGCCACTAAAACCTATCGCAATAATGCCTTTTCTGTCGTGCAACTCCTCTTGTTAGGAAACTTCCCAGTAACCTATGAACATTTCAGAAAGCTTGCAGTGGAGGATGGACCACTCTTTCTCTGCGATGTCCAGAAAATTGATCGTCAGGATGATGGTGCTGCGACACGATTCTTTTCAGGCAATGCACTGGCTTGGCTCGTCGAACACTATCCGAAACACCTCAGGCCCATTATCTATCTGTTTGTGTTGGGAGAACTCATTGACGCATATCAGAATCGCCACATTGAACCTATCAAACGTATTCAGATGGTTCTTCGAGCACAATTTTTCTTGGAGATGTGGGAAGTTTTTCTCGACCAGGTGGGATATGCTAAAGCAAGGCACTTCTTGTTGAAGGAAGCATGCAGCATTACTCAATTCCTCATTCAAGGTCTTGTCAAGCTCGTGGTTATCTACCGCGATCACATCCCTGACACATATCCACTCCTCCCTTGGCTCCTCTCAACTGAAGTGTGCGAGCATGTATTTGGCGTGTGTTGGCAAATTCTTCAGGACTTCACCATGCTCAATTTCTATTATATGGTGCCAAAGCTATTCATCCAACTTCGGGAAGCTGCACTCTTTGGTCATTTCTCTGATGGGAAGGAATGTGCTAATGGATACAACCATACGTATGGTGACATGCGTGGTGTGGATTTAGTTGCCACCTCAACATTCCCAACAGATGATGACATGAATGACGCAGCACGGGAAGCTCATCAACAAGCCGAAAACCTTTGGGTTTTGCTTGGTCTCAACCCAACCTCTCATACCAACAACAAATTGCCATCTATCCACTCCTTGGTGATGGACAAGAATGGACAAGGAGCGCCTGAAGCGATGGATTCTGATTATGAGAGTGCGGTATATGATTCTGAGTTAGATGAAGATGATAATGTCGCCAGGAAGCTTCAGGACGCTATGGGGCAGCTCGAGAATACAGAGTTGACCACCTTTGCAGAGGAAGATCAGGCAAATAAATTGGCTTTTGCAACCGTGGCGCTGAGCGTCAATGATTCCATTGTAATGTATGTCTTCCATTTTCCTTCTTGTGACACAGTTCGATCAAATAATATTGCACAGACATGAACTACCAGAGCCAGAGCCAGATCAAAAGATAGCTATTTGCCAAGAAGAATTGGCACATATAACAATAACATTACGAGAATGTCTCCCACTGACTGCCATTGTTGCTGCTGAGGAACCCGTCAGCGCTTTTGACACATCTACCTTGGACATGTTCAACTTCGAGACTCTGGTCTCCCTTCATTTTGCCCACCAACAAAAGCAAGCCGAAACAGGTGTTCGAAAACATACAAGTCAAATGCAAACAAGTGAAACGCCACACCAGAAACTTCTCCAGCAGTTCAATGCCATTATCAAGGAACAGCAAGAGTGGGGCATCTCGGTAATGGTTGGGTGAAACCTTCATTGGCAACCAGGTTGGAATCCAGCTTCAAGAAATGATAACCCAGACCAACCTACTGGAAATGCACTCAACGCAGCAGAAGTAGCATCAAAACAGGCAAAACAGGTGAGCGCAAGCTGACTCCTTGATAAAGGATATTCATTATCATGATTTATACAGCTTTTAAGCAAATGAAGCAATGCACTCAGAAAATACAAACTACCAAAGGAACTGGAAACAGCATGCATAACAGTGTTGACCCCACTTCAGGTGGGAAAGGACGGCAGCAGAGCAGGATTTGGCTGGGTACTGGTTGATGGGGCAATCATGCTGGGCCAAGGTGAGTGTCTTTTCTGTTCTCAATGACCTCTGTTCAGTTCATCTAGTGCTCTCTGTCTACTCCAAAACCGGCGGCAAGAATGGCAAGCATGCCTGGGTACAAAGTGCTGCCAGTATTTCTGCGGTTTCCTACATACCCATGCAAGTTTTCGAACACATGTACAATCAACAATTCCATGCAGTTCATCATGCACTACAATACCTTCAAGTGAAAAAGTTTACACTCCTTCCAGCATCTCATTTTCTCTGCACCTTAGACCGAGCACCACTTGCAATCTTGGCCAATTTTGAAATTTCCATGTCAGATTATCAACGGTTCTTAATACTATGGAATAATACTCAAAATGTGGTCTCAGCACTCAAGGCCCTCAATGGCAGGAAGTGCGAAGCAGTAGAAGAGGATGAGGAATAAGTTATATCAAAGAGATACGCAATTTTCGAGAAAAATATACATGTATATTCTATTATCCAGATAAAACTAGGGTCAGGTCAAATGTTATAGCTATCATCCGGATATAATTCACCCCAGGGCAAAAATTTCATCCAGATATCAACTTCGCCAGTGCGCTTCATACATTTGGGTGGACCACAACGGTCCGGTCCGGCTAATAACCCATATATGGGTTAGCCATTGTTAGCCGTAGCCGAGCCGAGCCGGACCGCGCCGTGGCAACTAGCCCAGCGGAGTGTCAAATTTTCTTGCAGTGCTCCTCGATTGCTCAGAAAATGTCTGGGGACGAGACTAGGCAGCACCTTCACTCAATAATGTGGCGCACATGACGTTTTTTGTTTCATCTATCGTCTCCGGCAACGTTTTTTTTTACGCCAGATCGCATTAGCGAAACCATAGGTACGTTTTCACGAGTACGTTTTTGACTGTCACCAAGCTGAACAAACATCCTTTAAAGGACTAGGCCTTCATGATCAGATGATATAAACCTGAGAGTTTCGCCAGAGTGTCGCCAGAGGTACTCCTCCCAGCGATATCATGGCATTCAATGACGACCAAGCGTACTTTGTAGCCTTCGCCGTGGAAGCTATGTTGTGGGGTTAGCGATCTCGCTCTCGCTCCTGTCCTGCCCGTCACAGCTAAACGTCTACCTCACAGGCGGCTATTGTTTGCTATTTTTCACCACAGGCGGGATCTTATTTAGATATGGAAAGTACAACAAGATTCTTGTTGCGGCGATGATAGCCCTTTTCGTGCTTTGCACTACGCACTATGCAGTCGTTTTCGCTAACGTTTATCAAGGCTTGGTGGGGTCCTTCCTTTTGGCTTCGATTAATATTATTCTAATGTTTTATCTTGCAGATGGTGAAACACTTCGCGATTGGCGACGAAGACCACATGCTTGTCGGCGCTGATATGCTGAATTTCATTATTGACTGGCTTGGCCAATCGATACTGGTAAGATACATCATATTTTTTGGTGTCCACAGTATTCACCGCCGCTTGTAGATATATCGCTGTTGGTTTGTCTGGGGTAACCGCTTTAGCATCATTTTACTCCCTCTGCTCATGTCAATTACTTCGTTGTGTATGTTGCCTATCATAATTGAGGTCGTCACGTCATTGCTCAATCTTCCCTTAGCATGTGCTATCTCCGCCCTTGCTCTTGTCCTTAAATTCCCCAATGCCTTACCCACCGACGGCGGCCAAGGCCCAACCATAACGCATTTGGTCTATCTTACCACTGGAGTGCCCATTGGTACCAATATTCTGCTGACGAGTCTGATCACCGGCCGCATCTGGTACATCTCTCGGCAAACATCCGAATACTTGCATTCGGGTGGGATTTACGACGCTATTGCGGTGATCGTGGAATCCGGAGCATTGGTCACCGCCACTCAGCTCGTTCTTTCTGTCTTGGTCTTGACTGGTCAATCCGCACAAAATATTTTGTTCTCCACGGCTGCACAAGTTTACGTTCGTGCACTTTTCCTCTCCTTGCAAACTCATTCATGACCATTGAGCTTGACAGGGTATCGCGCCAACCATCATCCTTCTCCGTGTTGGATTGGGAACAGCCATCGATACCACCATGGCCACGATGAAAGAGGGAAAGGCTACTAGGAAGCGAAATGGTGCTGTCAATGTCTCGCTTGATCCATCTACTGCTATCGATACTGCTTTCTCCGCGAACAATTTGAAGACAGAAGCCTGATTAAATATTGTAAAATAGCAGAATTTTTCTACCACCTTTTGTGTTCAACCATAGTGCCCACAGCCTCTGCTTGAATTTGTAAGCCAAGCCAGGAACATGAGTCTTCCATCAGCCCAACGACCGCTTACGAAGCAGGTAGTGGACCTGTGCGCGCGACAAGGTCCTCGGAAGCGACCACTAGTCAAGTGTCCGTGTCGCCTTTATTACCAACTCGCTCACTCTCAGCACGGCCTGCCGGTGTAACCACCTTTTTTGGTGAGGTCGAGGGTGGCTTTGCCCCTTTGACGTATGTCCAACAATGGTGTCATTCCGTCGATCTTGTCGAATAGGTGGCCCACGAGGATTCAGATGGGGAGAAAATGAAATCTGGTATGCAAGAGTGTCAGTCATTGTTGGCTGAGTATGCAAACTTGGTTACTTACTTTAATGATGATGGGGCCTCTGACTTGCCCCGTATCCTCGCGAGCGGCAAGGCTGTCCCCGAGATGCTGCGTATGTCCAAGTTCAGCACCCGGGTCGGAGGACAGAACGAGTGAACAGAACGAGTGATGATTGGGCCAGTGTTGTTCTTGTTCAGGTCTGTCTTCTGATATTGGGAGGTGCGCAGAAGTCACGCAAGATTGAATTTGCGTAGAGGAATGTAATGTAAACGTAACTAGCCAGCCTTCAGCTGTTTTGGCTATAAAGCAATTTCTCTTCGTCACCTCCCATTGTTATTCGGAATTACAACCGCACCTGAGGATAAAATCGCCGCATCTGCGAAAGAAATTGGTATACACAAGTGAAAAAGTCACTGCTAACTGTCTCCGCTTGCCCAGGCTCCTCGGCACCTGGCAAACGCAGTGCACACGCCAATTGACGCGGTTGTCCAGGTTTGCAAGGTAATGCAGGCATATCTTGCCCCCTCTCAAGTCACCTCAATTAGGGCGCGCCACGTCAATTGACGTGGTTGCGCACTTGCAGATCGGACGGAGAACGAGTGGTAATATGACGGGTGCACCTCATGGCTGTTTTCGCCTCCCGCGTGTACATCCACCTTGCACGTAGGCATACCGTCCGCGTGGTTCTACGACGTCCCTGGAGATGACATTTCTGTCGTTCTTGGCATGTTAGCATCGCCCTTACGTGGCCTCCCAGAGGTGGTGGTGACATAGTCAGAAGTAGAACTGTGGTCATCTCCATCACTGGAGGTGGAGGTAGAGTGGGTGAAATCGACGCACTTGTGGGCCGGGGAGGGAGAGCACCACTTCCCCAGCCTCGTTCTCTTCCTCCTCTCTGGTACACATCGCGTCTAGCTTGGATGCCGGCGTCTCGTCCTCGAGGTCCCTGGACGCGATTCCGTTGCCGTGCGCATGTGGACGACATCCGGCGTTGTCCATACACTCTCCTAGATGCGTCGTTCTCGAACGTGGCATTGGATGTGGGACGACCCGAAGCTTCACCCTCATCAGCAGTGGTAGGGTAGAGGGCAGGTGAAATTATCGCACCTGGAGGCCGGGGGATGGAAGTGCCACTTCCCCGGCCTCATTCATCCTCTTCCCTTCGCAAACGCTTGGACGCGGGCATATCGTGCCTGAGCTCGCGAGGTAATTGGGAGGCTACATTAGTGTCGGCAGCGTTGGCTCAGCCATGCGTGGCCATTGACGTCCAAGAATGACGTGGGTGTCGTTTGTTAGCAGTGTCGCCGCTAAGGGCAGCGTGGACGTTGTTCTCAGTTCCTCGTTGTCATTGGTCCACAGCGTACCCCTGCGTTCTGGCTACTGGGTCCGAAGGTGGTGTAGGTGTCGCCGGTGGCGACGTGGCTATCGTCAGTGAGTCCAAAGGCGGCCTTTGGAGGTGTCAGTTGGCACGAGACGGGAGAAAGGGTGTGGACAGCAGTAATTTGTGCGGGTCCTCTTGGAACACCTATGGAAGTAGTGACCAGAGAGGCGAACGAGGCCAAAGCGGGATTGTGGTGGTGGTGGGCAAGATGCGCCAGTCAATGACTGCTTCCTACGAGGCCGGTCGCCAGCACAGCACCTCTTTCCACTTCATCTCTCGGTGGTGAGTACGGACGGTTTTTCTTGAACGGTTTCATTTCATTTCACATCACCAGATTGCAAGAACCTCGTAACTAAAAGGCCGAGCTGTCAGACACCGAACACACTTGTAGATCGATACTCAACAACCTAAACACTCTCTCCGTCACTCATCCTCACTCCCCTCCACCCTCGTGAACTTCTCACGCTCATAGTCAGTCCACGTGTAATAAAACTTCACTCTGTTCTTCCCCCTACTACGCCTCATGTTCAGGTCCTTCCTGCAGTACTAGCACCCCTAGAACGACTCTCATTCCCCCGCAACACGCCTACAGCGATCCACGCAGCCAGCTCTGCGGTTGACTTGGGGGGCAACTGAGTCCCGCCGGCTGATTGAAGGTGTAAAGGCGTTGGGTAGTTTCCTGGAAGTGTTTCGTTGTTGTAACACGTTGAGTGTGAACCTACACTTGGGACTAGGGTATAACATGGGTAACCCACGGGTTTTTTATCCTGCAATTTGTTTTGAAGTTTATAGACTCAATTTACATGTATTCACTTTGTGGTATAGGGAGAAAAAGTGTGTTTTATGTTAAATAAGATGGCTGCAAAGTGTTGAATATAATTGTGCATGATAAAAGGCACTATTGTGCACACAATGCAATGGGTTTCACGGGTTTAAACCCATGGGTATAATGTAAAAACACGGACATGGCAGGGGGTGAATTTTTCATTTGGGTCTATATGCAATATTTTATGGGTTTTATCTATTGTATACAGTGTGGATAATGATGGGAATGATGGACGTAGGTTTGCCAAGAATTTTCAAGACCAATTACCCACCAAAAGTCCATGTTATTCCAACAATATGGATATTTTGTTCTGTACGTAAGTGCCCAAACCCATGTTATACCCTACTTGGGACCCATTCCAAGAATTTGATGCGTCGGAGGTTTGGTGCTACCTTGACAGTATCCGAAAAGGATATCAGCAATTCAGCTATGAGTGTAGCAACGAAAAATAAGATTACAGCCCATCCAGCGTTTCTCGTTTCCATCAAACCCCTCACATCAGTCCGTCCCAAAGTCCCCGTATACGAGATGACCTTCGTCACCTTTGAACAACGAGGTACGAAGTGACGTGCATCGAAAGCTGCAAGGACTGTGGTAATCTAGAAGAGGATGAAGAAGGCAGCGGAATCGGGTAGAACGTGATACATGGGAGAGAGTATGGGGATTTGGGAGGGAGATCTCGAGAGGAGGAAAGGTGTGAGGTCCTTCGAGGTGAAGTTGTATGAGATGAGTACTTTGGCAATTCTGCAACGTACCGGCGGTGAGCGTCAGACCTGAATCGTGAAATGTTGTGAAAGGGGGTACCGAACGTGCGCGCAGTGCCGACTCTGGATTCTCCAGCAGCCCTTTACTGAGTCTGTCCAATTTATCCGCCCGGTAGGTTGACTGAGTCTCGTCAAAGCGTTCGTAACTGGACTCGAGACATATCCAAGCTAATGGTAGTAGGAATATGTTCGGTTTGAGGGGCATCGTAAATAAAATAATTTGCAAGTAAAATAATTTGACACGCCAATATGAATTATCAGATTGGAATGGCCTCGGTCCTACAAAATATGTAAAAACCTTACAGTAACATGAGCACGGGCAAAGAATACTGTACACGTATGGAAAGAGAAATGTAAACTAACCCCAGTGGCTCGAAGGAGACAACACTGAGAATGTGAGGAAAAATGGGATGTGGCAAGATATAAAGCAGTTGTCAATGGTGAATTATACAAAGTGTCCCTGATCAAGGTAGTTGTATAAAAGCTTGGCTGGTAACCGAATCTCCCTCCAAACTGATCACGGTGGCTATGACGAGCATTGCTGTTCCTTCAGATGCGGAAAACGATTGGTTGGGGGAATACACCCATGTGAAGCTTTGCGGTGTTGGGGGGAGAGATTCATCTTGGACATCAAGCTTGGTGAGCGTGCAGCTGATTTGGCAGGGTGTTGTTCCGGTCGACGAAAAGAGAATAATGTTTATGAAGGGATTTACAACGGATGTGATGGGTGGGCCGATCTCAATCCCGAAATCGGCTGGCCGAAACCCATCCACCTGGACAAAGAACGACAACGTATAATCGGTCTGAACTGTGCCGACCATTGGGATGAGAGGCGTGATAGTGCAACTTTTGGAGAAGATGTAGGCTAGACCATCGAGTAACGCAGAGCCATTCATGCTACCCCAACCAGTACAAGCGTCCCATCCAGGGGTGGCCGAATATCCAAGCGCATCATTGACCTTGTTATCAGAGGGACCCTCGGATCCATCGATATCGTTGCAGACACTTGAACCCAAGGCATACACGACAGGATTTATGAATCCAACGTTTTCTCCAATTGCTGCATTGATTCGCGCAATGAGACCGGCCCACAGCGGTGCAGCCGCACTTGTGCCCCCGCTCTGGTAGTCAACACCGTCCAAAGGGATGTTATAACCACTGTCGGGGTTCGCATTAGCGGCAACGTCAGGAACACCGCGCCCCTTGCGGTGGCAGCTATTCACGGAGACGGGAACGTTCGCAGAATTTTGGTAAGAAGGCAAATCAAAATAGCCGCTGACACCTCCTCCAGTTGCACCCCCGTCATGATTCCAAACGTATTCGGTATACGATGAACCTTGGACGTCCCCAACAGTTGTGCCGCCGACAGCCAGGATCCACGGGTCGCTGGCCGGGTACTGCACATGAGCATTGCCGTCCCAAACATCGCAGTCACTCCCTCGGTCACCCGATGCGACGCACACTGTTACGCCCTGCAGCGCGGCGTCTTGAAAGGCCTTTGAGACCGCGTCCATGACATCCGTTTGTGTTTGTGGGAGGTGGTCGTCGGCGGGATACCTAAAGTAGCTGGAGGATAGAACTGAGCAGATAGGGTCACCGGAGTGAGGGTGGGTAACCTTTCCGATGAGGTCGATCCATCCTTTGTCTGTACCGGGTTGGAAATATACAGCGACCGAAGCACCTGGGGCTGCACTGGCTGAAATACAAATATCCATTGTGGTCTCGACCTTCGTCCCGGGATTATTTTTCGCGTCATCAATGCTAACGTCCTGGATTTTTGGCACTGTGAGGCTCAAATCTGTGAAGTACTTTGTTATATCACTCATTTTGTAGCCTCCCTTGGAAGCGAAGATGGCGATTGTTTGTCCAGCAGCACTCTGGTCGGGGAAATTATACAGCGAGGTGATTTGTGGAACCGTGAGGAGCGCTGTATGAGGAGGTTCATCTGAAGGCGAGATGGTCCGCCGAGTGACGGTCCTATTATCGAGACCAAAAATGCCAATGACAATCCCCGCGAGATCTCCAGGAATGTGAATAAATCCATCCAAACCCCGATACGTCTCGGTTTCGGGTTCGTCCGCGGCACTAAGAACAATTTGGTGCTCGAAGCGCCAGAGGTTTACAGCAAAAGACAATTCCATTTGTCTAACTGTCCCAGACACAACGACGGTGCGCCGGGCGGCATTTGTTTCGACCACATTGAGGTGGTAAGCCGTAACAAAACTGGTAACTTTATAGATGTCTTCATTGGATGCGCCATACAAGGCAGCAAAGTCCGAATTCGGCATGCGTCGGCGTTGAGAAGGGTGGGTCTTCAGAAAGAAGTCGTGGTCAGGCAGTGGCGCTCCATCTAGACGGCGACGTAGAACGATCGTGATCGTGAAAGTCTCGTTAGGATAGGCAGCACCGAGAGCTTTCGCAGATGGTGAGGGATGTCGTTCACTACCTTCGAGGCGTTGAAATCCGCGGGGAATGTTGGACATGTCGAACTTGGATTGGAATATGGGTAATCTCGGGTTGAGTTTTTATCTTCTCCATCGTGGCGGTGACTGGCGTGCGGCGTTTATCGCGGAATTAGTGAAAGTGATCAATGATCAATGATCTGGGCTGTCCACTGATCATTATCGATGCATTATCAGTTATCAAGGCGCCCACGGCAGGAACTGGGAAAGTTATTAATAATACTTTTGGCGTCAACTTGTGTGAAACTTTATGGTTGAAGCACAAACCTAACCTGCAAAGAGTGAGTGCGAAGTCCTTCCAATCAACCTTCATATGGCGAAGTTACCTTCGGCTTATATGGAATGACGGGCGTCTGGCGTAACCAAGATCGATAACTCTCGTAATCATTCAATCATTCAATATTGTCTGTGGGCAACAAGAAAGTTTTTTGGTAGAAAGTTGAGATTCTGGAGGGTGTGGGCAGCTGACCTCTAAAGACGTTAAAACTGTTTTGGGTGTCGGGTTTGAAATTACCAAGCATAGCGAAAAGTTAGTCAACAAGAAATCAGTGAAGTGATCATAGGCAGCATGAAGAAAAGACATCTTGAACAGCACTAAGGCTTCAGTACCAGGTAACCGTAGGAAACACAGACAACCATCAAGACGGAGGGAGAGAAGATAAAAAATGAAACAGCTTGAAAAAAGACACGACGTGGTCAATCCTTCCATGTCCCCCAGTTAGGACCTTGTACAATTGGTTGATCTTGCACCCGGCGTTGTCGCCGCCGTCTCCCTGCACCTTGACTGGGATAGACTGGCGTCACACCGCCTGCCACCCCAAGGCAACCCAAGCACATATTGATGGCAAAGTTTCTCAGGCAGAGTTTGAGGAAGAGGCGACCTTGTGAAGAACCCTGTGTCTGTTGTTGCTGCTGCTGCTGCTGCTGTTGCGGCTGCATATCCGGACTATCAAGCGAGTGGAGTGTTTACTTCGTTATGTGAGTTCTATTGGTTGACAATGACTCACATTTGGCTAGCCCGTGCTGTCTGTTGTTGAGGCGCAGAGATTTGAGGCGCAGGATGGGGTGCATAGTATTCTGTTTGTCCAAGTTCAGCTTTAGATTCGGTTACCGCAGACTAGAACGTACGCGTATGTGGAGTCACAGGATAATACACTTGCTGAGGTACGTTTGGAGTGAAGGTGCCCTGATTCTCGAGGAAATCCGAGTCATGTTAGGTTCTGTTGGCGACATAGAAATAAGACATCAGACCGGTTGAGGCGCTTTCTGCGCAGCATTACCCTGATTTCAAGAGGGATCATCGGCCACGGTTCCGTTAACCAAAATCGAGAGAGGACTCACCTGTGGAGGCAAAGCGGGGCTAAAGTAAGCCTGACTCTGAAGAAAATTCATGCGGCTGAAAACATTGCAGAACGTCGGTTCACATACGGATTGGATGACTTACAATGGAGAATAAGTGAACTATCACGGAGTTGAGAATGGAGGGGCATACCTGATGGAGCATACGCTTGTTGATGCTGGGGATGGTATTGGGCGGACATGGACTTTCTGAAGACTGCGACTCTAAGTCTAAGAAGTCAAAGGAAGAGAGGGAGCTTCATATCAACCAATCCTGCACACGACACTGTCGGATCTCACACAAGATGTCTCTTCCATTATCCATCAACCCGTGTCCATGCTTTGGCAGAGCAAACTAGACCCAGCGAGGACATTACTCTGTTTGGGGTAAGTGGAGTTCTGCCAGTTCGAGGCCGTCTAAAAATGTGATCCTTGCTTATGTATCGTCCAGTGGTACATGTACGAGCCGTCAGATCGCAAAACAGATACTGCGACCCTTGGGGAGTCTAGCCTTGGGGAGTCTAGGCGCGGATGTCAGCTCCTCCAAGATTATAGTGATTACCCGTGATTACCCACTGTAAGAACCATACATAGGACAATGAGGAAAGCAATTCGTCGACGATTTTCTAGGCATCTGCCAAGTATAGAGATGACTCCTGTGTGCCTGATGCAGGGCATGGCACCGAGGATGGGCCGAACGAACCTGTGATCCGTGATAAGAGACTTGACAGGCAGATCTTACAGATGAACCCAGACCACCACAGTGACTCTAGAACCGTTCGCCTTGCATACGAAAGCAAAGGGTATCAACTCACCATGGAATCCTGAGTGTCGGTCTCGAGACCTCTGTCTCGTGTTCGGTTGTCCCATGTAGAGTTGATAAGGCGGTCCAATCATGGCGTCAATCTTCGAAGATCGCCTGCATCCGAGTCGTTCCGGAGTCTATAGCCAATAGCCCTTTATAAAAGTTGGAGTTTCAAGCCAAATCGACATGGACTGACTCTTATAGATCTTATCTTCAATAAACGGGCTTTGCATACCCGTTATCAATGATTCCTGCCGTGTTCACCTGCACCAATAATGCGAATGGCTCTCCTACCAGAGACCATTCCCCTCTGTTTTCCCAGACTCGCCCGACAACACTATCTCGTCACTTGCTTCCAAGTTCGCCACCTAATCGGACGGTCTTCTGCGTGTCCTCCACAACGTTCACAGTACACGGCACCGTTCCTGGAGGGTTTGGGCATAGAACACCAACTCGTACAGGTATTATGACCCCACTTACCTCTATCGTCACAACCAGGAACCGCTCCATATATCCCATAAATGTTTGAACCTGCTCCATCTAAAATGGGTAGATGCGAGGGTCTGGCCAGCTGGTGAAGGGGCAGGAGATCTGTTGTCGAGAATTCCGGGTGCCAGTGGCCGTGAGTTCAGTTGAAGTCGGTACAACACGCCGAGCATCTGGGTTCTGGAGTTAGCGTCTCTTCCTATATACACCCTGTACAACGAACAAGGCATCCCATCACTCACTGATAACGAATTTCTCCCCCAAACCTGTAGAGCCTCAGCAACATATTCCTACCGCTAGCTTGGGAATGCTTCGAGTCCAGCTACGAAGGCTTGGTCGACGAGAACCAGTTAACATACCGAGCGGATAAATTGGAGAGAATCAGTAAAGGGCTGCTGGATAACCCAGAGTTGGCAGCACGTTCGATCTGAAAACGGCTGTAAATGATTCAAATCTGACTTACGATTTTGTTTGTCTTATAATGCACCAGAACCGGGCACTACATAGAGCATGTGGATTCCAAAGAGATGTTTTAACACGAACGGGAGACGAATATGTGTACCGGTAGGTGGCTCAGGCTGCAGTGATAATCGTCAGTCACTGGAATGATCATGATAATTGTCGTTCACCTTGCAACTTGAATGTTTTTGAGCGAAACAAACCTGAAGTTAGCGAAGTCGAGCCCCTCACTCACCCTTCACGAAAATGCTGTCCTCGATAACAAAGTCAGGAGGCCTTTGGCCAATCTGAGTTTTCCCGTCGAAGGGAAGCTTAACCCCTTCACGCTTCCAACCCAATATCTTCCAGATGGCCTCCTTCATCCGTTCGAGCCCACCAACGGTTCCTTCGACCTCGACATTGAGGTCAAATTCTCCCACAGCTTGGATTAACATCGCCATGCGGAAGGGGCTGTATATCCCCACTCAGTTTCCTGACTCTGCGTTCTTCTCTTCCAAGGTCCAATAAGCCCGGTTGGTGTTTTCTCCCGACCCATGACAGTGCATGTAATGGAGGGTTTTGTACTGTTTCTCCCACGAACAACCAGCGTAGCCCGTAACCCACGGTGTCCCAAGTTCAGGCCCATATCAACCTTCGTTGTCATACTCGTTCCTTCCGAGACTTCCCATATCCAACAGGCGGGTGCGAGATGTCTGACGTTAGTGGGAGCACCCGGCGAAAGCGTGACGAGAATGGTGCCGTCTCTGAAGAACGTCTTGAATCCGTGATAATTGAATGTGAGGATTACAAGTGCGCCACGCTTGCCCTGGACCGAGCCGTATTCGACACACGCAACCGACCCCACAATGACTCTGCCCAATGAATTGGTCTGTGATCAACTCGGCATTGACCAATGTGTCGTCAAGTTCTGATTCGCCCTCGTAGTCGGGTTCAAGCAAAATCTCGAAGTCAAGTGGCGGTTGAGGTTCTGTCATTGATAGTTGACACTAACTTGAACCAGAAGCATTGGCACCGAGCAAGGGTGCTGCGCAATCCCACGACTCAAGCGCTGGCTTCTGCAAGCAAGATAGATCAACGGCCAGTTAGATTTTATCACACTTGAAACTTAGGCTTGTGGAGATGTCTTCAAAGTTAGTGGTTTCTCCAAACAAGTTCTTAAGATTGATAAACTTACATTCACAGACTCTGGCAAATTTGGGGAAGCAGATATATATCTCAGCAGTCTGACGGACGAAATTCTCCAATCGCAAGATGTCGCATTGGTCTACGCGAACCTACGATGGAGACAAGGAAACTACAAAGCTGCCGAGGAGGTTTCTGGTCAAGCGTCGCATGGTCATACATTGGAATTGCAGCCTGACGACTCAACGACTACCGCTGCCCTCTTGCTCCAACTGGCATTGGCAAGGTGTGAGACTCGCGGAGCTTTGATCGATGCCAAGTCCCTATGCGAGCAAGTCAAGAACAAATTGCTCCTGAATGAGCCTAAACTCACCGACCTCACGCCACCGATGGTCTGGGTAGAGTTCCTCTATCACGAGATAATCCTTCTGCGGTTTCACTATGGTGAAGAACGGGACCAGTCCATCCCTCCAGGAGTAGCTCAGCGACTTGGTCGGTTGCAGGGACTCGTTTTGGACACACAGCGGTATCATGAAGCATTTGAATTGCTTCGCCTTCGCGTCCTGGCACTCCCGAAGACGCCGTGTTTGTTATGTCGGATTTCATGATCACCGTTAAGGAGAATTGGGCATTAGGAAATGGTTATTTCATTCAGGCAAAGCTTGCATTCCAAAATGGGGCGTACCAAACAATGGAGCAGGAACTCACGTCCGCCTTACTCTATTTCAACGCTTGCGGAAATGAGATCGGCATCACAGATTGCAACTTGATGCGGGCGTGCGTTCCAAATAATGAATCCACAAGCCAGCTGGAGAACCTCCACTATCTCGAAATGGAATACAAACGACTATCGTATCCTTTGGGCATGGTCTCATGCTTGGAGGCACAGGCTAGCCGTGCCATTACACAGCGGCAGTTTCAGGTCTACCATGACGTTTATCGCCAGTTGCACACGTTGAGAGATGAATATAACTCTCAATTTGGATGGTGTCGCGACCAGTGCTCGATGCTTTCGGGAACAGGTTTGGAGAAGGGCCATTTTGGTGCAACCCATGAGGGCTGGTTGGCCCTTTTCGAGACTATGGAAACTGCAGGTTTTCAGGTACCTGCTTTCAAAGCCCGTTGCCATGTATCATTTGCCATGTCCTTGCTAGACGCTTCCGCTTCTTCCAAAGCTATTCAGTTGGCACGAACGAGCGTTGATGCTTACGAAGACGGAGGTGGTCAGGCGGGATCAGAAGCAAGGCTGGCACCTGCCCATGCAACAGAACGCTTCCGGGATATCCCTGATCACAAATACCGGGCTGCATTTGATGAAATCAGGCTTAAGTTGGAGAGCTGGGTTGAAATGGACGGTGAGCAGGGCATGCACAACCGACAAATTGAGAAGTACCTGACTTTGGCCCGCTTCCATTACAAATTAACCGATCATGTTGGAGAGGATGCCGCGCGTGCGAAAGCTTTGGAGTGCATAGACGAAGCACAGAAACTCGTTCCTCTCCTCCTCGAGGAGGAAGAAGAGCTCGCTTATGCAGACATTGCCTTTCAACGATCCAACGTCTACCGGTTCTTCAATGATCTGAATCAGGAACTCACCTCGCTCCTTGCTGCAAGGCAGCACTTCGGCAACGCGCGGAGCCCACGTGTGATATGGATACACTTGCGGATAGGACTTAACCGGCTGTTGTCTTTCAACATCGAGCGCGCCAGCAATCGTTTATCCTATGGACGTGCTGAAACCTTGTTAAATGAAGCACTCGATGCCTTCTCTGCAGAACTTGAGGCCCTACAAACCCAGGGAGCACTATCGAAGCTTGCGGCCTGCTATCATAATATTGCGAAGGTTTGGCAATCTGCTCATGAAATTGGGCAGAAGGATGCTTTATATGAAGCTTTGAAACATGTGGAGATGGCTGAACAAACCAGGGACGAGATTCGATATGAATTTTCAGTCCTTTCAGGGCCAGAGAACTTGCCGTGGAAGCATTCCTTGGTCAATACAGGAGAGGGCGTGATTTCCCTTGGGCTGGAGCTGTACCATGCCAAAGGAGATGTAGAAGGAATGTGGTCATGGGTTCAAAGAGCAAAAGCGAGGAGTCTTTTGGACGTCATGGGCGCTTATGCTATTGCCCCTGCGTCAGTCACCGAGGAGCTATCACACTTCCCGGAGATCATCGAGCTGTTGGACAGAGAGCATGCCTTGACAGAGGCCATCCAGCAGGCGCCAGCCACCGAACGATACGAGCTGCGTCGGCAGTTAACAGATATCCGAATGGCCATGCGCGACAAACCCAAGTTACAGAGTCTCCTTATGCTTCGGGGAGTTCGACCCATCGACATGGGATCCATGAGTAAACTATTGCAGGGGCGGCAAGATATCGTCTTTGTCGACTGGGCTTGTTTTGGAGAAAACATTATTTTGGTTGTCGCTCGCCTGCCCTCCACCTTCCGAATGTGGAATGTGAGCTTGACTCCGTCAGATATTGCCGTATGGAAGCAAAACAACCTCAGGTTCCTGAAAAAGGATACCGAATGTCTTAAAAGCTTGATCCTTTGATGGCTCATCTGGAGGAGTTCACAGACGATAACGACCTATTGATCCTCTCACTTGCAGGATCATTACACGGGCTACCCTTGCATGCCCTTCTTGTAGGAGATAAGGTTCTCATTGATAGAAATCGAGTCATTTATTCCGCCAGCTTGTCAATCCTTTATCAATGCATGGGACGCCGTCCGGTGTTAACCCCAGAAGCCTGCAACTGGCGTGCTGTTATCTTCGGTAATCCGACCAACGATAGACCATACAGCGCTGATTCAGCCAAGAGTTTGGGTCATCTGTTCCAAAGCGAGGCGAAAATCGGTGATAATGCAAGCATGGCTTGCTTCCACGACCTTGCTCCCTCTGCCAACATCATCCATTACCAAGGGCATGCACACTACGATCCTGATGAGCCACTTCAATCAGCCTTGATCCTGGCCGGCAGAGTGCGGCTAACGGCTCGGGATATTTTAATTCTGGGTAATGATTATAACATGACGTTCTATAGTACTTGGGGTCTATCACTGGCAAGACCAATCACGGCCGAGATAATCGTTTATTACGAATTCAAATTCTCAAGCTGGAGGTCGAAAACTTGTCCCGGATATCCTTTCCGAGTCCCATCCGTAACAGAACAAGAAAGGAAGAAAAAAAGGAAAGCTTACGCCTTCCCTCGGGGCCCGCAGACGAACTCGCAACCGTTAAGGACAAGGCCGCAGGCAACATCACTGCAAGTGCAGGAAACCATGCACAACCTCTCAGAGAGTAGAGACAGAGAGAAGGATGATAAAGCCGCAGCTGTTGTCGCTTCAACAGCAAGCACGACGAATCCGAGGGTGCTCCTTGGTTCGCTCGGTGCATTCAGCGCACCCTGCTGCGACCCGCTCCGGGACTCTTCCCATAAAGCTCCGCACTCTCAGCAGGGAGATTGAGCACTACCAACAATTGACACCCGATTATTGGAACCTCATTCCTCGGCGGGCTCAGGGCCTTTCGTCAAGTCGCCCTTATTCCTTACCTTAATATCTTACCCCATGCAGGCCGCAGTTGCTACAGTAGGCCGACTGTTGTCCGGTACCCCGCACGTAGCGCCCACACCTCGCCACTTCACTACAGTTCCTTGCTAACCTCGTATGGTCCCGGCTAACCTCGCTGCGGAAAGAATTTGAACAGCGACTAACATGGGCGACGTATAGATCGGGTGCGACGTCGGTGTGGAGACAACGGTTATGGCTCTGGACATGTTTGCGTCTGACATGGGCTTCGATGATGTTGGAACAGCAGCGGCAACCATAGCCCAGGCTGTGCTATACGATCCTGTGATGATGGCCTACGGTTTCGGTTTTGACGACATGATCCTCAAAGCGACATCCTCTCAAAAACCGCGACACTCTTTTCCTGCTTAAATTTATTCTGCTCGCTTGGTCCCGCTGCTCAAAATGTAATTTGATTCTCTTACTTTCTCTCAGGCTCAAGATCAGTTTCTTCCAATCTGTAAAGTATTGTACAAACCATCAACGCCAACGATTCCGAGGTACATTTCTGTGTATCATAGTCAAGGTATATATATGTTATAGTAGTAGTGACATGTCATACCAATAAACCTCCAATGACAGCTCCGGCAATTGCAACCCCAGATGCGGTAAACTGAGCCACCATGGTCACATACCAAGCCTGCCTCCATATAATCTGATGGGCAATTATATCGCCATCCTTCTTGTCGGTTCGGATCGGGAGAGAATGAAGTCCACATCTCACCCCGTTCTCAGTCTCGAACAAGACACTGAATATGTACAGCGCTGCAAATACACCTTCAGAAGCTCCCAGGCAATATGTCCACAATTGACCAGTGTATCCCTCAGGGTGTGATGGGTCGTATGCGGGGAGCATAGAATGGCTTGGGTTGACATCCACGAACTCCATTTGTGGAACTTTGCCAAGTAGTTCTCCCACATGCAGGAATGCCTGGGTGAGACCCGCTTTTCCACCATTGGCGCCATAATGTTTTTGGCTGCCGATGTCAAAGGCACCACTATGCTGGATCACCCGCCATTTACAGAGCCGTTCCCTCAGCTCAGGTGCCAGCCTGTGTCTGTGCACAAAGAGAAATAGCTCTACGATGTATAGGTAGTAGAACAACTCCCTTCCGAATTGCTGGGGTTTATCAGTGGCATTGTAGATGGGACGTGGAGAAAGAAGCCAGCTGGCAAGCTTGTGGAGGTGATCATTGTCCATTGTCGTCGAAAGGACAACGGACAGACCGGTTTCTCGAACGCCATGGTGGATGGCGCTAACATCGAACTCGCCTAATTTCAGCTTTTGTAAAGCAGGAACCAGTTTTGTCTTAACCGCTGTAATCTGATTTGGCCACACGTATGACCAAACAGGTTCCATGCTCACCCCGTCGGAGGACGTAGTGTACACGGTCCCAGCATCGTGATCAGTGTGGAGGACAGCTCGGATGAAGTTGTGGTTCCGGTAAGGGACCTCTGGATCGTTGTAAGACATGCCGCCGCCCGCTCGGACGACATAAACAGCACAACCGACAATGGTCATGACTGCGGCAGTGTAGTCTCCCCCTTTGGTAGCGCCAGCGGCAAGAAACATGACTAGGCATGTCAAGAGAGTGTTGACAAGAAGGGGGATACGAAATTTGTTAAAAGCAGCCGACCATGCGTCGCGATGATATTGGTCGGGTTGCTTCCATAACGGTAACTTGGATTTGGCCGACAACAAGTAGATGAACCACAATAGTACGGTCGCATTGAGGATATGTGGTGCATAGATCAATCGACCGGCGCAAAGTAGCAAATCATGACGACAGGGATTTCCGTACTCGAAAACGCTTGAAACAGCAATCCCGCCCGTCCATAAGACGGCTATAGCTACCATACCCATGCCCACAAAACTGTCTGTGCCCCAACCTCTCGAGTTGATAAAGCCTTCCGTTGTCAGAGATCTGTGGCACGCAACGATGATGCCAAATGCTCCCAAGGGTATGGCTTGGTATGCGCGGGTGGGTTGGGTAATAGTGGTACCAGACCCAGTTGGATCCGCAATTGGATCCGCAGGCCTTGTAACTGGGGCTGCACTAGCATAGGTTGCCAATGAGAGGGTCAGTGCGATAAATTGGAGAAGGCGCTGGGATGATTTGTTGGAACATGTAATGGGGATGAGGGACGATATTGCCCTGACTCGGGTGGGTTTGCGCAGAAAACTGGTGGTTGAAGCCTTCATTGTATTAGAGGATGTGAATATCGATGTCGTGTGTCAAATACAAATTATTTTATTCACGATGCCCACCCTACTGTACAGAGTCTATAGACGGACCACCAAGGCTTCCCATACAACTTCAATACCTCACCTCTTGCCTCCTCTCCCTCCCCAATCTCCATACTCTCTCCCATGTATCACATTCCACCCGATTCCGCTACCCTCTTCTAGATTCTCACAATCCGCATAGTCCTTGCAGCTTTCGATGCACGTCACTTCGTACCTCGTTGTCCAAAAGTGACAAGGTCATCTCGTATGCGGGGACGTTGGGATGGACTGATTTGAGGGGCATGTTCGATGGAAACGAGAAACGCTGGGTGCGCAGAATGTGGACTGTAATATTATTTTTCGTTGTTACACTCATAGCTGAATTGCTGATATCCTTTTCAAATACCGTCCAGGTAGCACCAAATCTCCGCCTTGATAACTGATAACGCATCGATAATGATCAGTGGACAGCCCAGATCATTGATCATTGATTACTTTCACTAATTCCGCGATAAACGCCAGTCACCGCCACGATGGAGAAGATAAAAACTCAACCCGAGATTACCCATATTCTTAATCCAAGTTCGACATGTCCAACATTCCCCGAGGATTTCAACGCCTCGAAGGTAGCGAACGACATCCCTCACCATCTGCGAAAGCTCTCGGTGCTGCCTATCCTAACGAGACTTTCACGATCACGATCGTTCTACGTCGCCGTCTAGATGGAGCGCCACTGCCTGACCACGACTTCTTTCTGAAGACCCATCCTTCTCAACGCCGACGCATGCCGAATTCGGACTTTGCTGCCTTGTATGGCGCATCCGATGAAGACATCTATAAAGTTACCAGTTTCGTCACGGCTCACCACCTCAATGTGGTCGAAACAAATGCCGCCCGGCGCACCGTCGTTGTGTCTGGGACAGTTAGACAAATGGAATTGTCTTTTGCTGTAAACCTCTGGCGCTTCGAGCACCAAATTGTTCTTAGTGCCGCGGACGAACCCGAAACCGAGACGTATCGGGGTTTGGATGGATTTATTCACATTCCTGGAGATCTCGCGGGGATTGTCATTGGCATTTTTGGTCTCGATAATAGGACCGTCACTCGGCGGACCATCTCGCCTTCGGATGATCCTCCTAACACAGCGTCTCTCACGGTTCCACAAATCACCTCGCTGTATAACTTCCCCGACCAGAGTGCTGCTGGACAAACGATCGCCATCTTCTCTTCCAAGGGAGGCTACAAAATGAGTGATATAAAACAGTACTTCGACGATTTGCACCTCACAGTGCCAACAATCCAGGACGTTAGCATTGATGACGCGACAAATAATCCTGGGACGAAGATTGAGACCACAATGGATATTTGTATTTCGGCCAGTGCAGCCCCAGGTGCTTCGGTCGCTGTATATTTCGAGCCAGGTGGAGAGCAAGGATGGCTCCACCTCATCGGAAAGGTTACCCACCCTGACTCCGGTGACCCTATCTGCTCAGTTCTATCCTCCAGCTACTCGAAGTATGACGCCGACGACGACCCCAAAAAAACACACACGGATTTCATGGACGCGGTCTCAAAGGCTTTTCAAGACGCCGCGCTGCAGGGCGTAACAGTGTGCGTCGCATCGGGTGACCGAGGGAGTGACTGTGATGTTGGGGACAGCAAGGCTCATGTGCAGTACCCGGCCAGCGACCCGTGGATCCTGGCTGTCGGCGGCACAACTGTTGGGGACGTCAAAGATTCATCGTATACCGAATACGTTTGGAATCGTGGCGGGGGTGCAACTGGAGGAGGTGTCAGCGGCTATTTTGATTTGCCTTCTTACCAAAATTCTGCGAACGTTCCCGTCTCCGCGAATAGCGACCAACGCAAGGGGCGCGGTGTTCCTGACGTTGCCGCTAATGCGAACCCCGACAGTGGTTATGACATCCCTTTGGACGGTGATTACCAACAGATGGGGGGCACAAGTGCGGCTGCACCGCTGTGGGCCGGTCTCATTGCGCGAATCAATGCCGCAATTGGAGAAAACGTTGGATTCATAAATCCTGTAGTGTATGCCTTGGGTTCAAGTGTCTGCAACGATATCGATGGATCCAAGGGTCCCTCTAGTAACAAGGTCAAGGGTACCAAAGCGCCTGGATATTCGGCCACCCTTGGATGGGACGCTTGTACTGGTTGGGGTAGCATGAATGGCTCTGCGTTACTCGATGGTCTAGCCTACATCTTCTCCAAAAGTTGCGCTATCACGCCTCTCTTCCCAATGTTCGGCATAGTTCAAACAGATTATACGTTGTCGTTCTCTGTCCAGGTGGATGGGTTTCGGCCAGCCGATTTCGGGATTGAGATCGGCCCACCCATCACATCCGTTGTAAATCCCTTCATAAACATTATTCTCTTTTCGTCGACCGGAACAACACCCTGCCAAATCAGCTGCACGCTCACCGAGCTTGATGTCCAAGATAAATCTCTCCCCCCAACACCGCAAAGCTTCACATGGGTGTATTCCCCCAACCAATCGTTTTCCCCATCTGAAGGAACAGCAATGCTCGTCATAGCCACCGTGATCAGTTTGGAGGGAGATTCGGTTACCAGCCAAGCTTTTATACAACTACCTTGATTAGTATGCGCTTCTTTTATCACCTTCGTCTGTTTCGTAATTCACCAACTGCTTTATATCTTGCCACTTGCCATTTTCCCTCACATTCTCATCATTTCCCCGCAGAACGGCCCCAACCTCAGTGTTGTCTCTTTCGAGCCACTGGGGTTAGTTTGAACTTCTCTTTCCCATACGTGTATTCTTTGCTCATGTTACTGTAAGGTTCGTACATATTTGTAGGACCGAGGCTTTGCAGTCCAATCTGATAATCCATGTCGTGTGTCTTGCCAAGAGGTACCACGCAATGAACACGTCGGCATGGGGGTTCTCTCGCCAAGAGGTACCACGAAATGAATACGTCAGTGTGGGGTTCTCTCGCCAAGAATTACCGCGCAACGAACACATCAGCAACGAAATTCCTGCCCGGATGGCACACCCCCGTCTAGGAATGCAGCGCGAGCCTCGGGACAGCGTTAACTCACAAGGAAAGACAGCGCAAGAACTCTGTATCAACAGAGTTATCTTGTGAGGCGTTCTCTCTGAGTCGTCAGGAACTTCACCTACAGCATTATAGCTATGTATGCCTCAACCTTGCCATCCCTGCCCTTGTATCGCATGGTCAGCCTTGTAAGATTGGAACAGCAAGGTGAGGGTTTACCTTGTAGGCCTCGCCAGGTGGTCCTTGGATGGCGTCACAAACCTGTGGACCAGAGTGAGATCGATGTGATTAACGAGGTGGTAGACACAAAAGGTGATGCTGGGGTAAAAATACTTCTTACGCAGGTGACCGGGGATGGGATAGCTAATTAATAGCATTACAATATGAATGTTTTCAACAAACTGTAAAAATTATACCCTCACCTCACCGCCATTCTCCCCTTTGACAGTCTGAGAAATTTCACTGATCCTGAGTCTGAGTTTGTATGTCCTCTTATACCGATCTAAAATTTTCTCCAACTCGCTCTTCGAGTCGCTCTTCAATAACGGCAACAACTTCTTTCTCTGGCTTGGCATCTCCAAGAACAAATAACGCACTAAGAATCCCACGTCCGCGCGTGGGCCGTAAACTGCCAATGAGCCGTACCCATTTTCCTGTAACCATCGGATTTGTGCGAGAAGTGCATCCAGGTACCGCGAGATGGTAGGAATATACACCTTGGTTTGTGGTTGACGGCTTGTCGACTGACACCGAACATGACGGAGGAAGCGAGTATCGGGAGTAGTCAGCAGGCTTGGCTTGCGCGTAGCAATCTCCGGGCTAGGGTGCATATCTGATTCGAGTAGAACGGGGTTGAGCGCCTCACAGCATAGAGCCTGAATTAAGAAAGGCCGATTGTTATCGTTGCGCTCATCCGCAGGGGTATCAACGAGGAGGTGGGCAGCTTCTTCACTCCATATCTTGATGGAGAAGGTGCCATCCGTTCGTTCGAAGATGCGCGGTGGTGGTTGCAAGTAATCCTCCTTGAAAGTAGGGACGAGAGGAACCTCTGCCCAGCATCCTGTGCGTACTAGGTCTGCAGCAATCGTACCCACTTGCTTGTTGCGGATCAGGAGGTCGAGGGGCTTGAATTTATGGCAGTCAGAACGCTGGAACACAATACTAGATGATGATGTGTGGACTCACCTGCTCCGGCCACACTTCCGCACCCATCCATATTAAAGCAAACCGACCCATCAGGACGCACGGGTGACAGTGTGCATCCAAGACCTCAAATACATCGTCGAGATACCCTTCCTTCATTTCCGCCATGTCCAGTAGTCACGCAAGTAGTGGAACTGTAGCGAAGTCTAAGACAGGCTTAGATAGCGCGAGCACTTGAAAATTTGACTCACCTCGCTATCATCCGCAAACATTGACCATCGTCGTATAAAGCCATGTTTGTATTTCGACAACAGAAGCATATGACCATGAATACAGCAATGGTGCAAAGACCCATCTCACATTGTGTGACATCGCCTTTCTATTATATAAAGCTTTTAATTCTCGCATACTCCAAGAACAACCTGTAACGAACCCACAATCCAAGTGCCCATCACACCGGAATTTACTTTGATCGTCTTGACGCCTTGCGCGCTGTCTCTCAAACCGAACATATTCCTAGCTTGGGAATGTTTCGAGTCCAGTCACGAACGCTTTGACAAGACTAGTCAACATAAATTGGACAGACTCAGTAAAGGGCTGTTGGAGAATCCAGAGTCGGCAGCGCACGTTCGGTCCTTTCACAACATTTCACGATTCAGGTCTGACGCTTACCGCCAGTACATTGCAGAGTTGCCAAAGTACTCATCCCATACAACTTCATTGCTACTTCAATACCTTGCCTCCTCTCCTTCCCCAATCTCCATACTCTCTCCCATGTATCACATTCCACCCGATTCCGCTGCCTTCTTCATCCTCGTATACGGGGACTTTGGGACGGACTGATGTGAGGGGTTCGATGAAAACGAGCAACGCTGGATGGGCTGTAATCTTAATTTTCGTTGCTACACTCATAGTTGGATTGCTGATATCCTTTTCAGATACTGTCAAGGTAGCACCAACCTCCGACGCATCAAATTCTTGGATTGGGTCCCAAGTGTAGGTTCCGTCCCCTTCACAGTCAACGTGTCACAACAACGAAACACATCCAGGAAACTATCCAACGCCGTTACCTCTCACCCGCCTGGAATCCGTCTCCGTGTGTGCACGCCTTCAATCAACCGGCGGGTGTCAGTTGCTCCCCAAGTCTACCGCAGAGCTGGATGCGTGGATCGCCACGTGGGCGTGTTGTGGGGGAATGAGGGCCATTCTAGGGGTGCTAGTGCTGCTGAGAAGGACCTGAACATGAGGGGTAGTGGGGGGAAGAAGAGAGTGAAGTTTCATTACACGTGGACTGAGTATGAGCATGGGAAGTTCACGAGGGTGGAGAGGAGTGAGGATGTCGAAGTGGAGTGACGAAGAGTGTTTAGGTTGAGTATCGATCTACAAGTGTGTTCGGTGTCTGACAGCTCGGCCTTTTAGTTACAAGGTTCTTGCAATCTGGTGATGTGAAATGAAATGAAACCGTTCGAGAAAAACGGTCCGTACTCACCACCGAGAGATGAAGTGGAAAAGAGGTGCTGTGCTGGCGATCGGCCTTGTAGGAAGCAGTCATTGACTGGCGCATCTTGTTCACCACCACAACTACCCCGCTTTGGCCTCGTTCGCCTTCCTGGTCACTACCGCCATAGGTGTTCCAACAGGTGGCAGGTACTTACCCGCACAAATTACTGCTGTCCACACCATTCTCCCCTTCTCGCGCCAACTGACACCTCCCAAGGCCGCATTTGGACTCGCTGATGATGCCACGTCGCCTCCGGATCCGCCAACGACACCACCTTCGGACCCAGAAACCAGAACGCAGGGGTGCGCCGTGGACCAATGACAACGAGGGACTAAGAACAAGGTCCACGCTGCCCTTGGACCCAGCTGGGGCGAAACCGCTAATAAACGACACCCACATCGTTCTTGGACGTCAATAGCCACAGCCACATGGCTGAGCCAACACTGCCGACACTAATGTAGCTTCCCAATTACCTCGAGGACGATATGCCCGCGTCCAAGCGTTTGCAAAGGGAAGATGATGAATGAAGCCGGGGAAGTGGCATTTCCACCCCCCCGCCAACAGGTGCGATGGTTTCACCTGCCCTCTATCCTACCACTGCTGATGACGATGAAGACGAGGATCGTCCCAACACGTTCGTATGGACAACGCCGGATGTTGTCCACATGCGCACGGACAACGGAATCGCGTCCAGGGACCTCGAGGACGAGACGCCGACGTCCAAGCTAGATGCGATGTGTACCAGAGAGGAGGAGGAAGAAAACGAGGTTGGGGAAGTGGTGCTCTCACTTCCCCGGCCCACAAGTGCGTCGATTTCACCCACTCCTACCTCACAGTTCTACATCTGACCATGTCACCACCACCTCTGGGAGCCACGTGAGGGCGACGCTAACATGCCAAGAATGACAGAAATGTCATTCACGCATCCAGGGACAACGGAGTCGCGTCCTAGAACCACGCAGCCGGTATGCCTATGTGCAAGGTGGATGTACATGCGGGAGGCGAAAACAGCAATGAGGTGCACCCATCATGGTGCCACTCGTTCTTCGTCCGATCTGCAAGTGCGCGACCACGTCAATTGACGTGGCGCGCCTTAATTGAGGTGACTTGAGCGGGGGCAATATGCTTGCATCACCTTGCAAACCTGGACAACCGCGTCAATTGGCGTTTGCACTGCCAGGTGCCGAGGAGGCTGGGCAAGCGAGGACCGGAGACAAACCTGAGCAAGAACACACACTGGCCCAATGATTACTCGTTCTACTCATTCTTCTGTCCTCCGAGCCGGGTGCTCAACTTGGACATGCGCAGCATCTCGGGGACAACCTTGCCGCTCGCGAGGATGCGGGACAACTCAGAGGCCCCATCATCATTGAAGTAAGTAACCAACTTGGCGTAGACTCAGCCAACCATTCACTGACACCCTTGCAGTCCCTCACAAACCAGACTTCATTTTCTCCCCATCTGAATCCTCGTTGTACCACCTATTCGACGAGATCGACGGAATGCTATCACTGTTGGTGTCCAGAGACATACGTTAAAGGGGCAAATGCCACCCTCTGAGAGTAAGCGAGTTGGTACTAAATGCGACATGTACACTTGACTAGCAGTCGCTTCCGAGGACCTCCACGACCTTGTCGCGTGCACAGGTCCACTACCTGTTGCGTGGACGGCCATTAGGCCGATGAAAGATTCCTGTTCCTTGCTCCAGCTTGGCTTAACATCCAAGCAGAGGTTCTCATCGCTGTGGGCACTATGGTAGAGCACAAAAAATGGAAGAAAAACTCAGCTATTTACAATATTTAATTATTGTATTAGACTTCTGTCTTAAAATTGTTCATTGAGAAAGCAATAGATGTAGATGGATCCAGCGAGGCATTGACAGTACCATTTCGCTTTCTAGGTTCAGCGAATTTCATTGTGGTCACGGTGGTATCGATAGATGTTCCCAATCCAACACGGAGAAGGATGATGGTTGGCGCGATACCCTGTCAAGCTCAATGGTCAAGAATGAGTTTGCAAGGAGAGAAAAAGTGCACGAACGTAAACTTGTGCGGCTGTGGAGAACAAAATATTTTGGGTGGATTGACCAGTTAAGATCAAGACAGAAAGCACGAGCTGAATGGCGGTGACCAATGCTCCGGATTCCACGATCAGCGCAATAGCGTCGTAAATCCCATCCGAATGGAAGTATTCGGATGTTTGCCGAGAGATGTACCAGATGCGACCGGTGATCAGACTCGTCAGCAGAATATTGGTACCAATGGGCACTCCAGTGGCAACATAGGTCAAATGCATTATGGTTGGGCCTTGGCCGCCGACGGTGGGTAAGGCGTTGGGGGTTTTAAGGATTAGAACAAGGGAGGAGATAGCACATGCTAAGGGAAGATTGAGCCATGACGTGACGACCTCAATTATGATGGGCAACATACACAACGAAGTGAATGACATAAGCAGAGGGAGTAAAATGATGCTAAAGCGGTTACCCCAGACAAACCAACAGCGATATATCTACAAGCGGCGGTGAATACTGCGGACACACCAAAAAATACATGATGTATCTTACCAGTATCGATTGGCCAAGCCAGTCAATAATGAAATTCAGCATATCAGCTCCGATAAGCGTGTGGTCTTCGTCGCTAATCGCGAAGTGTTTCACCATCTGCAAGATAAAACCTTAGAATAATATTGATCGAAGCCAACATGAAGGACCCCACCAAGCCTTGGTAAACGTTAGCGAAAACGACGGCATAGTGCGTAGTACACAGCACGAAGAGGGCTATCGTCGCCGCAACAAGAATCTTGTTGCACTTTCTATATCCAAATAAGACCCCGACTGTCGTGAAAAACAGCAAACAATAGCCGCCTGTGAGGTACACGTTTAGCTGTGACGGGCAGGACAGGAGCGAGATCGCTAACCCCACAACATAGCCTCCACGGCGAAGGCTACAAAGTACGCTTGGTCGTCATTGAATGCCATGGTATCGCTGAGGAGTGCTAGAAGTCTGGCGAAACTCTCAGGTTTATATACATCTGATCATGAAGGCTAGTCCTTTAAAGGATGTTTGTTCAGCTTGGCGACATTAAAAAAAAGGTCCCCGTCTACCGGCTTCGCTAACGCAGTCGGGGAAGAATCTGGCGTCAAAAAAAACGTTGTCGGAGACAATGGCCATGAAAACGGAAACCTCGCGTCCGCCACATTGAAGGTGCTGCCGGGTTTGCACTGGAAGCAAATCCGCTGCACAGAATCATATTTCTACACGTAAATTTTAAACATAAACCTATAAGCCGAGGTGCCGAGCCAATGTGCCGGGGCATCAAGGGTCTTTGAGTGATCGGGGGTGGTACCCCTTCCAGACCAAAATCGACTCTGCTTGAGGAGCACGTGAAGATTAGCCAGATAATCGGAGCTTGCTCTCTCCGGCTTGGAGCCAGGAGAGAAAACAAGTCCATCAAAAAATGACATTTGTGGAGTACAATCGGTAAAAAGTCTATAGGAGATGGGTTCTGATTGAGAAAGAAGATGGGAGGACAACATGAATGTCAATAAAACAGAAAGAAACAATGAAAAGGGATTACTGGCAGGAGGGTGCCCAGTGTCCAAGTGTCCAAGCAAAGTCCAGGGAAAGGTAAGTCCACAAGATAAAAACAAACTGTAGAATAGTGTGAGATTGAAAAAGTGTCAGATGGAGAAAGCGGGGTGCCCATGGATCAAGGCATGAAGAAGAATCGGGTTTTTACAAATGTAGATCTGGAAAGCGGAAGAAGACCATCTGCCGGCTGCTTGGATGATGTGCGGTGGTGCTCCTGTAATGGCCAGGGATGTGGCACCACCTGCACGCAATGACTGGCCCGCCAATGTGATTGGGAAGAGAGTCCGCAGGCGTTTGATGAACCAGGAGCGGCATGGGACAGTGCTGTCAGATTTGAGCCAGAGCTGAGGGTGAAAAGGGAAAAGGTCATCGTGAGAGGCCAAGTAATGATGGAAGTGGTGGTATGGATCATCAACTTCAGGGAGTTGTTGAATGTGGAGTGTGTTGCCTTCAAAGAAAGCATCCGCTTTGTGGGAGGGTAGAAGATAACTGTAACTTGTTGTCGTGGAAGAGACAGAGTGACATAGTGAAAGTTTGCGGGGGTTATGTAGAGAGGATTGATCGGGGTACATGAGTTCGCCGCGCCGCAGTAGTGCGAAGAAACCAGTGAGGAGCTGTGCAATAAAAAGCTTGTCATCATGAGATGGAGAGTTACCAAAGGATGTGACGGCGTGGCACAGGTCAGCGCATGACAGTGGATCCTTGCGGTTTGTCGAAGAGCCAAAACGGCATTTGCAACCTGCAAGCATTTTGGAAACCAGGTGACTGTTGCGGTGTTTACGAGCATTGGGGAAGTGGTCCTCTAGTTGATTTGCAATTCCTGACAGGTAGTTGTCCACTGAAGAAGGTTTGATGTGGGTGGACATGAAGACAACGAAAAAGCTAAGGGTGTCTGGTGTGGGGTCGATGGCGAAATCATGGATTTTGCAGAAAGCGATGTAGGAATTGAGAGCAGAACTGTAGGTGAAACGAGTAGATTTGTCAATAGAAAGGCCTAAAGCTATTGAGCGTTCATGTAACAAACACTCGAGGGTCCACGGCTTGCGAAGGCACTGCTGGGACTGGGGGGGTGGGGTGGTCATTGTGGTGGTGACCCCAGTGCAATTCGAGGGGTTTTTTCAAAGTTGGGTAGTGGGTGGATCCGAAGCTGGAGGTTAGGCTGGTGCGCAAGTGCTACGTCAACACAGTCGCGAGACAGGGCATCAGCGACGGTGTTGGAAGAACCTTTGATCAGGCATACATGAAGGTCAATGGAGTGGGCAATCATGATATCAACTGCACTCTTGAGGATCTCGTTGTAAAGTGGTTTTGCTGAGAGGCTGTTGAACATGTCAAACATGTTTGTGCTGTCAGTGTAAATTGCCAAGCAACCAGAGAAAGAAGCACTAGTGGCATGCTCAAGAGCCCAAAGTACCACGAGGGCTTCGAGGTAGAAAATGTTGCTAGGAGGGGCATATGAAGGGGGTCGGTGCTGGAAGGCTAGACCGGTGAGGCAGGCATTGCCATAGATTGTAACGTCAGCATCCAGAGGCCCCCAAACGGAAGCATTGAGGACGTGTACCCCTACAGCGGATTCTACATGATGATGCAGCCACATTAAGTCAGCAATGACAGCTTTGTTGAGGAAAATGAGTGCGTCCGAGTTTGACTTTCCAGCCATTTTGTCGTAGATGTTGGACAGTGAAGGTCGCAAGAGGGGGAAAACGTTTAGAGACCAATTGACCCACCCAGCCATGCGTTGGAACTTGCGCAGTGAGTGCCGCTGGCCGCCTCGAGGTGCGTCGACAAACTCGATGATGGCGTTCAACAGGTCGATACGAGCTGCTGGTACCATGGTGAAGGTCATCGCATTAGCATCACATTCAAAACCAATGATCATCAGTGTGTCACCAAACTCCTGCTTCTCCTTCTCATGGGGGAGGCCAATCTCATCCCAGAGTAGGAGGAGCTGAGTCTGCTTGTGCAGGTACCAAGTGTCGTAAGGGGCATAGTAAATGAGGTGACCGGTGACCTCAAAGGAGAATGTGTCATTGATGTAGGTAAAGAGATCTGCGAGATGCTTGATGTATATAGCGATCCAAATGACGAGTGCCATGAAGGCAGCCCAGATGCGGTAGGCCCCCCTGTTCCCGAAATTATTGTTGAGATCTACAAAGCGCTTGCCATCGACCGTTATGATTTGCTTGGCTTGGTAAAGGAAGTGTAGTGGCATCCGACGGTAAGCCTGAGAAACGTCAGACTTAAAGAGTGTCAGGGGAATAATACCATGATCTTGTTGGAAATTGAGTAACGCCTGCCCGAGGTTGTGCAACGTGTCGAGGCATGAGCCTACGATCGCCGAGTGAGAGATGAGTGAGCTGAGAGAGTGAATACCTGCACTGTGGTCCACGATGAGCTGGAGATCGACCGATTGCGGTTTTGGGACTGCATGAACAGGCATGCTGTACATACCTGGTAGAAGCTCTGTGCCGAAAGAAGGTGAGAAATGACCTAGTGCAACTTCCTTATCACATTGAGAGTGAATGAAGGCACGTTCCTTCTCAGTCTTCGGTGGGTGGTGTGATGCATCATGCGTGGTCGGATATGAGGGGTCCCAGACTGACCATGGCCAGAAACCTTGACGAAGCCCTGTAAGAACTGAGAGAATGAAAGGACGGTTTGGGTGAGAAGTGAGCAGCAGACCAAAGGTAGCGACGTGGATTGAAGTGATGATCTTGAACAAGTCGGGATGTTGGGAAATTGTAGAAATGAGGGCATCAGTGTATTCGGAGGAAGGGGGTTGAGGGAGTGGTGGATCAGACTCGGTTGTAAGTGCGGAAGGATAGGTGCCGGTGTCAAGGTTCGACCAGAGGAAATTGTGAAGAAGGCGGGGACGGGACTCACGAGAAGTGACGTCAAGGCTTCGTGGACTTGCAGAAAGGAGCGGTGTGGTCACTCTTTCGACAGGTTGAGCAGACATGCAGATATCGACATTGGGATGTGCTTGAGGGGCATATTCCATCATTGTGACGTCGGCAAGGCTCAGCCTTTTTCTTTGTGTCAGATCATCCACAATTGGTTGAAGTTTGGACGTCCTGTTGCTGCTGGGGTGAAGAATTAATGTATCCTGTGCCAAAATCGGAAAGGTAGGAGCGTTCCCAGTGGGCGAAGCAAGAGAAATTGCTGAGGAGGAGGTCGCGGCGGGAGGTGACTTTGGTGCGTATTTTCTTGTCAAGAAGGATGACGCGATCATGAATGGATGTGTCGGCACTGTTGAAGAGTTTGAGGACGTAGTGTTGGTAGACCTTGAGCTCGCAATCGCGGTGTGGGAAAACCAAGAGGGTGGCCTCGGATGCCTTTCCCCAGGCGATGACCCACTCTCCGAGTGTTTTGACATTCCTGATGGGGTCAGATGTACCAAACTGAAGCTTGACACTGTTGGCGATGCTTTGAGTCGTCCATGTGTCATGAGAGATGGAGTGGTGACTGGTGATAACCTTGTCGAGGTTGACGGCTTGACCTTTGATGAGAGCGGCCCATTCCGACTCAGGGAAGGAGACGTGGCTGGTAGAGTTAATTAAGGAGCTGAGGACATACTTTGGGTCTTTGGTGAACTCAAGTAAGAGTGCACACGTTTTGGCAAGTTCTGGGCTGAGAACAGCATCTGCGATGACGTTTGACACGACCCAAAGAAGGGTGGCATCGTTGACCTTGCGACATTTCCACACGGTGTCAAGTTCGGGAGAGGATTCGCGGGAGTCATCCGGTTGAGCAGGGACAGTTGCACCTGCAGGTTCTGGAGGGTCCGATGTTGGTATGGCCTGCGAAGGATCGGGTACGAGTGGCGCGATCTGAAAGGGAAATTCTCAAGAATCTCAAGATAGGAAGCAAGCGGGGCGCTTCCAGGACTGCCGAAGTCTCTGGAACCTGGGATTGCATCCGCGAGAGCAAGGAAGGCCCCGGATTTTGTTTGAGAACCTTTTCGAAAACAGTCAAGGATCGTTTCACATTCCCTTGTGACATCCGAGCGAGCAACAATAAGAAGAGAAGAGGATACGCTAACCTGGGTGAGGCAATGTCGTGGTGATGAGGAGGCTGTCCTGAGACAACTCCTATTATAAAGCCTCACCCAAGATAGGAGGTGTGGATATGCCTGCAGTGAGGGATACGGCAAGACAATCCGGAGAAGGCACGCGGAGGGAATGGCTCTCGTCTATTAGACTTGAGCAAAATTATTTTTTAAACTCGACTAAACCTGATTTTAAGCTCCATGAGGCAATTTGAAGCTCAGATATCTCCAAATTCAGTATACCTGCGCATACTAGGGCTTTCTGCTCATTGTCGAAGGTATCCTGCTCAAGCTCCTGACATCGACCCACATTGATCAAACAGGTATGCCATGTAACCGCTGAAGTATATGAGTGCTCTGATATATCACACCGCCATTATTAGCACCCCCAGCATGTATAAAAAGGATGAAGATACACATGTCCAAGCAAGCACACACGCTCTCGCACTCTCTCTCTCTTGCTCCCTACCACTCTCTTGCTCTTGCTCACTCTCACTCTCTCACTCTCTCACTTGCTTACTCTCACTCTCCCACTCACTCTCACTGTTGTGAGAATCTCAGTCAGGAATAAGAGAAATGACTGTATTGTTTGTACCTGTGAGAATCTGGTTACAAACATGAGGTGGAGAATGGCTATGATGTAAAAGATCTCACCTCAGTCAGGAATAAGAGAAATGACTGAGGAGACGAGACGAACGACTGAGACTATATAAGGGAAGTGGGAAACATGTGATAACGGAGGAAAACTACTGTGACGTATGTGGCCAGAGGCAAAATGACAGAGGCAAAATGATGTAGGGAGGAAACATAAGGACAGAAAAGGAAGGTGTCATAGTTGAATATCCAACACAGCCCCTCAATGAGACACCAAATGAAGACCCACGACATGAATCGCGTGAAGTTCACGGCGAAGCGATTTTGTGAGGATGTCGGCCACATTTGTTGCCGTTCTGCTTTAACACAGGCAAAAAGCCTACTGCAGACAAGGTATCCGCACAACGTAATTTCATTCTTTGCATCCCAGCTGGACTTGTGCATCCACTTGGACCCTCCATTATCCCAAATCCCTCTGTGGAGTAATCCAGCATAGATTCACATATGCAGTCTCAAGAAGCATTGGGCTCTCTTACTTGGTCACACATGCACTCTGAATTTACAGACACCCTCAATCACACCTGGTCTGATTTGGATCCAGATGGTGATGACATTATCAGAAATGTCAAACTTCTGCCTAAGATCAAAATGGATAGTTTACCATATTTCACAAGTCGCAACGGTGAACTCAGTTCTTTGCGTGTCTGCTGATCATGTATAGGCAACTGCACAGATCACATGCAGGTGCCAGATATGGTATCCATATCCATATCCATCAATATCCATAACTGAGCCACAGATATGGATATTGTCATGGATACAGCAGACGGATCAGTAAGCATTTACCTTGCATTCGCCGCGCCAATGTCAATTGACGTGGCGGTGTGCTCACACAAGGTAACAGAGGCCAAAGGCATGTCTGCACTGTGCTCAGGGCACAGTACAGACATGTTGTGGTGGACAGGGAGGTCTGCCACCATCATTCTGGCTTCCCTCTACCTTGTGTTCACCACTCCAATGTCAATTGAATTGACATTGCAGCGTGCTTGCATGAGGTGAAACAGACCAATGGCAATGTCTGTACCATGTCCTGAACACAGTACAGACATTTCCTTGACTGTTTTGGATGTAGCAGGGTCATTAATAGTTGTCCTGTGTGTCATATTTGTTATAGGTGTTGCGGTCAACGTGATCATGCTTGTGTGCGCTGGACGCGATGTGTTTGCATGGTTGGAGATGAGGTTGGCCATAATATTGTCTAAATCAGCCTGTAAGAACAAGTGTGAAGGGATTTATTATGCACTTGAAGGCTGGGATATGGATACAAGGGTGCATGGATCAGGAAATCTCGATCTGGAATCATATCTGAGGTGATCTGTGCTGATCCACCATATCTGTGCAGTTGCCTAGGAACTATGGTGATCAGTTGTTGGTTGAGAGGTCTTGTGAGAGCTTTCTCGGTGGGTTGCATAGCGGGAGGGGCAGTGGACATGGCAGGTTGGTTGGGATGTGTTTCCCAAGACCTGCCTTTTGCTTTCCATGAGATCTCTACACCATTGAATCTAACTGATTTGCAAAGCCACTGTACTGTAAGGCATAGCATGGTAGGGGTTTACCTGTGGTTATTCCAAAATGGGTAATGCCGGTTTGGGTACGGTGTTTCAGTTTGCACACCTTGTCAAAACCATACCCGTTATCTATGGGTTACGGGTTTTCACGGGTCTGTCAACCCAAGCCCCAGTTAGGTTTTTTCTTTGTTATTTACTTTATTTTCACATTAATTTCTTCACTTTTGCTAAGTTCACGTGATATTTGCTACCACCACAACCATTACAAGCACAAACACAACAACAACAACAACAACAAGAAAACACACAAACGACAAAGACAACGACAACCACGACAACCCTGCACGCCAAAACAAACCACCAAAGTCATGACAGCGACAACAACAATAGAAAGGAAAGCCAGGAGGGTGGTGCGCCCACCTACTGGCCCAGGTACGTCCCCCCAATCTAGTCCCAACGACATCAGCTAACAAGGGGAATGGATGAGGCAATGATGAAGATGGACACAGCAACACTGGTCCCACCTCGCGAACATGCTCTGGCCACGTCAATTGACATGCGGATGCCCATGGAAAGTCCCCAGCCCCATCCAACCTCATGAAAACAGTCCCACCTCGCGCACACCCTGGCCATGTCAATAGATGTGCAGACGCCCATGAAAAGTGCCAAGCCCATCCAACCTTGCAAAAACAGATGGAGCATATCAATTGACATGCTCCCATTGTTCACAAAGTAGTTAACACATTGGGATGCCCATAGAAAGTCCCTAGCCCCAACCCAACCTCACAAAAACAGACAGAGCGTGTCAATTGATGCATCCCCATTCTTTGCGAGGTTGTTAGGATGGAACACAGCAGGTACCCACAGATAATGGGTATGGTGTGTACCTGTTATCAGAGTGGGTATGGGTGCGGTATCTGGAATACTGACCCATGGTATACCCATGCAAGGCCTTAACTGTACTTCGGCTTCCAAGACCTTGATTTGCTGGTTGTTGATGTAAGAGGTTGTGGACTGAAAGATATCCATGTGCTGGTTAGTGGTCTGGGGCTTGTAGATCGGTTCCTCAACAACAGAGATGAAGTTGGTTTTGACATGAGGTGGAGGATCACATTGGAAGGGCTCTGTGGGGTTTGGGGTAGGAGGTGCATGATTGCCAGGATTTTGCGTGTGCCAGGCATTGAAGTATTTCTTCATGTTTTTGCCAACGATAGCCACATACCATTGGGCAATACGATATGGCCTATGTCATTTTTGCAGCAAATGCCATCCTGACTGTACTCCTTGCAAACTGGGCAATCTCGAATTTGATGGTGTGGGTTGTTGCAGAAGAGGCAATTGAAGTTGGTGAACCCCTGTCCTGAGGGGGTCAACTCAGTCCTTTCTGTATGAGGCTTTGGATGACTGTCGCACTCAGTGAGAGCTTGCGTGAGGACGGCAAGTTGTTGTGAAACCAGACAAAAGAGGTCAGATACATTGGGTTCGACCAGTTCCACTTTGGGTATGACCGGGTCACAATGAGCGGGCAGTAGGTAGTGGGTAGCAGGTTCCATAGAGGTCGTATACCTGATGGCGGCGGGTGAAGTTGATGAAAGATGGGAGATGGTAGATTGCTTGGCCACAGTTCCAGCCAACAGGAAGTGGGCACAGTTAAGGAACTCTTGGAAGTCATATGGGTCACTGTGGAAGTGGTTTGGCTTTTGATACTGAAGACAGGTCTTGATATCTCTCTTGAGTTTGGCATGACAGCCATTCTTGTAAGCAATGTTGCATTCTTGGGGAGAAATCCAGCCTTTTTCCAGAAGAAATCCTGAAATCCAGATGAACTCTTGGTGATACTTGCCGAGTTTGGTGTGAGTGCAGATGCCATAAGTAGTTTGTGTATGGGTGAGGCAGTAAAGATCTGCCATCGTGTACTGATGATCATCTTCGGTGCCTGGGTATAGTATGAGGTTGCTCTTTTTGAAGTCTGGAGAGTTGATACTGCACTAGGTAAACTTGCCCAGAGCTCATAGTTGCTAAGGGCCATGTAGGAGGCTGGGCAGGTGAAGAGTGATTTTTTTACTTGTGTATACCAATTTCTTTTGCAGGTGTGGCAATTTATCCTTGGGTGCTGCTCTAATCCTGACTAACAATGGGAGGTGATGTTACTTTATAGCCAAAGCAGCTGAAAGCTGGCTGGTTACCTTTACATTCCTCTAAGCAGATTCCTAATATCAGAACTTTCACCTCCCAATATTCCTGAAGACACAAACCTGAACAAGAACAACACTGGCCCAATCATCACTCATTCTGTTCATTCTTGTGTCCTCTGACCCGGGTGCTCAACTTGGACATACATCAGCAAATCAGCATTTTGTCTGAGAATACTGAGAGACCTGAAATTCTCTGAACCATCTGAACCATTTCTAAACCATCTCTGAACCATCCAAACTGTCTCTCTGAACTGTCTGACGTGCAAAATAAAACGAAATATAATATATATAATATATAATATAATTAGATAGAAGTGGAAGTTAAAAGGCAATCTTGTTCGCATGATGATCAGCAAACTTGTTGACGTAGTATGATCAGAAGGCTCCCAGTGAATTTGAAAAGGTGATATGACAAGGAAAGAACTCCTCCCCAAACACCAGAACAAGCAGGGCTCCTCATAGAATGCATTCAGTATGAATTACAGCTTGAACTGGTGTCCCATTGTGATCCAGGTCTGGCTCAACAATCCACATCCCAGTATCTTCACAAGGGGCATCACCAATTGTAGAAAACCACTGCACTAATGCACATGGGTATTGCTTCGCTTTGTGAGTGAACCTAAAGAAGAATCGGACATGGGCAACATGCAACCTACACATTCCTTCCAGGTCTGAGTCCTTCATGATGAAAATACAGTCATTATGCAGCGCGCCACCATACCAAGATGCCATTGCCTGAATCCTCTCACAATACATGCCCCCAATCCCAGATCACTGGGTGCATAGAACTTAGCAACTGCTGACAGGACAACATAAATGCGGCTTCGAATGAGGGGACATTAGTCAAGATCCACTTCTGCTCCAGGTAAGATAGCATCTGGGTGCAGTTGATCATAAAGGAATCGGCACATAAGCTTGGGGAGCCCTAGAAGGTCAAGTTGTTCTATGAGAGAATGCAGCTGATGAGGATACTGAGATTTGGGTGCTGCAGATGAAGTAATTAGTTACCGAACTTTGCCTTCAGCCAAGAGATTACACACCCAAACGAATTGCCAAAGTAACTTCTGCAGAAACATGGGGACCCAGAACAGCACCCACATCAGCACCATTTAGTTGAATGTCCAGCAGAACCGGTGTAACCTCAGTTGGATCTGGAGGATGACCACGGATGTCAATGCCAAGCATCCCTCATTCCATGAAATCAACATGAGACGTGGCCAATTTATTAAGCCACTGATTGGTAAGGAGCATTTGCCTGAGTGCTTGTGATGACTTGAATGGCGCCAAGGTTCCTTGACAGCTTTTATGTGTTTAGATTCTGTTCTCAACGAGCAAAGTCCATTGAGTGAGCCGAACTGCTCAATAACCCATTGATAGTGAACCAAAGAATGCTGCCTCAGCAATGAAATGCCATCTGGGCAGACACCCTCAACCTCAAAGATCACTTGATCATGATGAAATCAGGCGAGGGCATCATCCATGGCTGCTAAGCTTGCTTCTGTATGGACAGAACAGTGAACAAGGTAGCAGAAATCTAGAAATGCCGCTATTGCCCAAACCATTTTGGCAGGTACATGGCTGGCAATTGCAGGGAGATATACCTGAAAAGGAACATTAGCATAAATGGCTCATTGTTAGACATTGTGCAGATACCTTCATAAGGGCCTTGGAATCGTCTCCAGTTTATTGTGCAAAGCCTCGGCCCTCTGGGAAATGCCGTAAGCCAGGAAATGGTGGCACAGCAGCAATCCTGATTCAAAAATGGGACATTAGGGGCAAAAAAATGAAATAAATGGAAAATGTACTCGCGATCAATGTTAGCCAAGAGCTGCAGCAGCTGCGCCATGTTTCATTTCTAGATACTCATTGACCCAGGTGACCAAATGGTCCTTAAATGTGCCCTTGATGACCTGGTGGAGAAGATCGGACGTAATGAGTTCATGTATGTCAGCACGAGGGAAGGATGCTGTGAAGGGCTGGCAATAAATTTGAGTTAGCATGCCATCGAGGTCAAGATAAAAAGGTAAATTCATACCATAATGTCACCAACTACACCAAACTCCTTCCACAGCACTCAGAGATTAAATTCCTCAATAAGCACAGCTGAGTAATCTTGGGTGTGATGGAGGCCTTCGCCATCCAGATTCTCCGGTCTAGCTGTGCATCTTGTGTTGAAACAAGTCAGTATCTGACTTTGCAGAGGAAAAACTCTAACTTAATGTACCTTAGGCACCAACCTTGAACAACACATGAAAGAAGTACTTGCTCTGGATAATCTGAAATATAAGGGCCAATCCCATATACCACTCGACATCAGGACACAGTGTGATCTCTGGTGAAGTCATGCCAGAGCAGAGTGGTTCCAATATTGCAGCTAAAGATGAATGAAATAGTTGATGGCGAAATTTCCAAAATTCCAGGTCACCTCATATTCCTTGTCTGCTATAGGCAGGTTCCGTCAATGATCAATGCATGTAGATTTGGATCACATACTTTTGGGTATGGCAAGAAATCCTACAATAGAAACTGCATTTTGGTGAGCATGTTGGGTACTGCCATGGACATTCCCCAAGGAAGCATACAGTGGGTAATATTGAATGTTCCCTGTACCGACAGATACTGTTGTCTTATCACTGTCCAATATAATTGGAACAAACATTGCTCCATGAGCATCATCTGATTCCACAATAATATCCTAGAAATGGCACGTTGGCACAGAATTCAGCTGAAAAAAAAAACCACACACTGCCTGTCTCCAAGCCCAGTTACCAGACATCAGGTCTGTCCACCTCTGCTTCCCATTCTCATCAAATTCTTGATATGGTGCATAGTTGATTTCATCTTTGAAATTTGGGTTGGCAAGTTTGTTCTGGATCACCAGATGTGGATTGCGATGCCATACTTCATACTCTGTAGTCATCCATGGTGGGATGTCATCAATAGGTTGCCTGCCAGCATATGAGACAGAAAACGAGTCCCATGGTGCATCCCCAAGAGTGGTTGAGTCAATCAAGTCATAGAGGTGCTTTTTGCAAGTAAAAGATGGGGTACTGCTGTGGGCGACCCACATGTCCATGAGATCATTAATCTCTTCCCCTGGCATCTGGTTTTGACAGAAAAGAAAATCTGCGATTTCAAATTCAGAGCGGGATGCATAAGGTGAAAAGTCATTCTGAGATTTGTTGTTTGGAGTTGGTGGCATAAGTGAATTGAGGTAATTTCCATTCCTGTCGCAAGAGATTCCTGGACAACACCTTAGGAAAACAAATGACAGCAGTTGGAGGGTGTACATACCATCAAGAATTGGATGCCACTTGCAGGAGCCTGAATTGGGGGTGAACAATTCTGGGTCTCCATCTTCATGCCAGTTCTCATCCATAAACTGAGTTGGCATCAGTTTGAATGTGTGGAGATGGTCAAGGTCATTGTAGTATTGGAGGATGAATAAAATTTTTGTGTTGCATGTAACCAGAGCAGTTTTTGAAACTCCCATTCTTGCCTTTACATGGCCCCAGGTTGCAAATAAATGTGCAAGGTTGAGCTGGCATGTTGACGACAGTACAAGATAAAGTGGAAACTACAGTTGAAGGCGATGTCCCGATTCAATGATGTCAGACTTGAAGTTGCAGGATATAGGACTTTAAAAAATAAAATGGCACGATGTGCATACGTCAACGCAACAAACCACAACCTCCCATCAAAAATGCCTCCTCCTTTACCCAAGATTCACGCCCAGGCTACTAGTGCTAATAAGCAGGTTGAAAAGCCACGAGGACAAATGCAGAATGCTCACCTGGAGTCCAAATTTGCGGCTCCACTTGAACCTCTTAAGCCAGCTAGCAAAGTCCGGGCTGCAGACACATCAGCAGCTGGATCCCAAAGTCAGCATTAGGGAATGACACAGGTCTATCGTGGGTCAAAATCCGTGACCCGTACCTGTACCCATACCCATGGAAACCCGTACCCATACCCGTTGTTATGTGAATGTTTGTTTCACCAAGAAGTACCGGAGTTGACTTTGTTCAGGTTGTTTGTGGGTTTCTAATATCTAAATAACCAATCAGGAAGGGGTTTATAGGTATATGTACTGTATGAGTCAATAGAATGTAGTGGTGAGGTCTCTTCAATTAAGAATTGAGACTTTGAGTAGGTATCAATAGCAATTGGGGAGCGTGATGTACTGAAATACTAATATTCACTACTGGAATATAAGAATATGAACTAATGAATACTGATAACAACATTTCACCAGTATAATATGAATTGTTTTGGATGCAGGGCCTATTCAATCAGGAGTATCTCTGGGTATTATAATATCTGACTTAAATCTGAAGCTTCAAACGCACATTGGCTACTAGTTCAGGGATATCTTTAATACCTTTTGAATACTCTGTTTTGTTTAGGATGTAACCTTAACCTTAGAAGTGTATCTAGCTGACTAATGCTGACTAAAGCTGACTAATAAACTGAGTGAATTCTCCTTTAATGACAAGGGGAACTCAAAGAATGATAGAATGAGAGTGAACTGGACTGAATTGCAAGCACTAGCTACTACAATGAGTAACTACTAGTACTAAGAGAATGAGGGATCACACTATGTGAACCCAACTAAGACTGACTACTATTGGTGAGGGGGGAAATCCTACTGACTACTGGAATTTGGGGGCCCTATTTATACTGTTGGAGGACAATGGGGGACTGAGAACAATGGGAAAGTGAGAACAATAGGACTGAGTCATGAGAACAATGGATGGCATCAAAGAGGCTGTGATCGATGGGCTGAGTGAGCTTCTATCTCCTTTTGGACTGTTTAGAACAATGAACTGTTCAGAACAATAGACCTCCATTGACTTTATGTAAGCAAACTATCAATCACTCTCTGATGCATCCTATCTTATCCTTATCTTATCATCCTCTTGTTCACATCTTATCTATTCACTTCCCATTATCTAGTTGAGCCGCTTTTTATCAATACAAGTAAACAAGATTCGTAATCAATCTATTACTGCTAATATAGATAAGAGTACTAGTTGTGCCTGTCTTCTTGCACACGCAATGCAGAGAAATATATACTAAGGAGTGGGGGATGTGCCTCTGTGCACTATATATAAATGGCTATGTCTGGGCATTGCTAGTGAAGTCATGATAATTAATATGAAGGTAAGCATATATGCTATTTATGTCTGTTCACTAGCATGCGTAATATGGAAATGCATAAAATTGGTACTAATGAGTGTAGGTGTGCATCCATAGTCTTGCACTTAAATATTTAAGTCCGTGGTCCGATGGTAAACCCATGACATTACACCCAAAAACATTTGGGGTCATGACACCATGGAAACCCGTACCCATACCCGTGGAAACCCGTACCCAACACCACGGGTACAGGTTTTACATGGGTTACCTGCCGGTGTTCGGTGGGTCACAATTGTCTTATGTGGGTCGTGGGTACAATGCGTACCCACCACATCGTACCCACAACCGATGGCCATGGGCAGGCTCTGGCTGCAGTTCTAGTCAGCTTAAGCTGCTAGCCTCAAGCCGACTGGCACCCATCCCGGGGAGGGTCCTATCAACCTCACGAAGGCCATGTACACGTCAATTGACATGACAACACCATTCGCGGGGTGAATGGGGGCCACATGGGCCAGGCAGGGCATCCAGCCTCCTCCTTGATACCTCGTGGATACAGCGCCAACGTCCATTGACATGATGGTGCGGGTCCGCGAGGTGAATTGGGAGGGGGCTGTTGGTCATGGGCCCTTGCCGTTGTTCCAAAGGGCAGGGTTGTGGGTGTGGGTGAGGGCATGGGCATTGGTGAGGACAAGGGTGTGAGTGTGGGCAAGTGTGGGCATGGGCAAGGGCAAGGGCGAGTGCGGGCGTGGGCAAGGGTGAGGGCATGGGCATGGGCAAGTGCGTGGGCACTGGTGGGCATGGGCATCAATGCCGTTGTTGATGTCATTGTTGTCGTCGTCCATTATCGTTGTCTGCTGGCCTGGTGCTGTTTTGGTGAGTTGGATTCCTGTAGTTAGCAATGAAGGAAGTATACCTAATGCAGCAGGGGTGGGTGCACCACCCCCGCTGCTCGTCTCTTTGTCTCCTACTGCTTTGTGTCGTGGTTGCATGGGTGTTGTTGCTGTTGTGTTGCTGGGTGCTCGTGTTTGATGTGTCGTGTGGTACCAGTTTAGTTGCACAATAGTTAAGTAATATGAAACATAGAAATAATGTAAATACTTACCTGTTTTCCAAGGGTCGTTGGGGGTCAGTTGTACCTGCCGGTGACCTGTTTAACCCATGTCCAGGTACAGGTTTGACGCGGGTCCTGATTTGGCAACCTGTACCTGTACCCGCACGAACCCGTGATCAAAACCCACGTGGGTTTTGAAACCCGTGTCATTCACTAGTCGGCGTCCATGACACACCAATGCAAATCTTCACCCAGGGTTGCCTTATGTCACAGTAACGAAACCGTGAAGAACCTCTGCACAGGTTCTTGCTGACAAGACAGCAGCGCTTGCCAAAAAGAAAGAGAAGGAAGACGCTCTTGCTGCGTCAAGGGAGGTGACCATAAAAAGAGTAGCTGCAGTCGAGGATGGGATGGTTGTCAATGAAGAGAAAAGGATGGCTGAAGCAGCCCAACCGCCAGCAGGAAAGGTTACTAAAAATCTTGCTAAACATTTACCCCAAGTGGTTGAGAACAAAGAAATCATCACGGAAACTGTCAACATGGACTCAGCTACTGAAGACTCAGATGACAATCCACTAGCCTTAGCATTTTCTGGCAGGGTGCTTGATCCTGATGAGCAATCCCAGGCGCTGATAACCCCAGATATGCTTGCCCTCTGTGTCCATTATGAGGAGGAGGAGAGCAACGTGGCTGCTGGTATGGGCTATCAGGAGAACGGTACATTATTATGGATGGTGTGAACAAATGCTGATGTGTATGGTACTCCTAGATCGGGATTCTGAAAGATTGGTTGATTTTGAAATGGGTGAAGTGGCCAGCACAAAGAAAAAAGGCATCAAGGCTGTGGCAGCCATTCCAATCGATAACGATGGACCAGCCAAGGTGAAGGAAAAGAAGGTTCATGTGCCAGAGCAGTCAGAAGTCCAATCAGCACAATTAGTAAAGCCTCTCCCAAAAAGGAAACTTGAACATGAGGTCAATGAGTGAGTATCCTGAATTGATTCACCCTGCAACTCCTGATGCATGTTTCAGTTCTGTGAAGAAGGTCAAATGTGCATACCCGGCAGGACTCCTCCCAAAATTCAAAGATAGTGCTGCAAAAGCACCTAACTTATGGGCTAAAGCTGGCCAGTCCATTTTGCTAGATGACTCTGATTCTGACCCTTCCTGCTAGACTGGTGCATTTGGAGGGAATGCTGATGGTTATGACAGCACTACTGATGCATATGGTGGCCTTATGGACGAGGATGAGACTGCAGAGGGGGTGGCACAGCCAGTTGTCAAGATGCTAGATGGTATTCCAGTATGTATACCCATCTCCTGATTCCAGGTTGATGTGTTATTGAAATGTATCACCTCTGTACTCACAGAGCATTGCCAAAGTCACAAGGGGTGCGCCTGCCATCAAAGTCGAGATGGAAGAAGTCACGCACTCCAGCAAGTCCAATACTCGGCTCTGTGTCATTCCAGTCCTCATATACTCCTACTAATTGTCAATATAAAGGCTATGCAATGGTTCTATGACTGGAGGGGGAAATTTGCGAAGAAAGCTGTTAACCTGCTCATCGCCTTCTTTGAGGCTGAAGATGTTGCGTCAAAATCTCCTGAAGACAAAAAATGGTGCGCTGATTACACCAAGTGGGCCCTTAGGCCTGGCCTTCCGTTTTTATATGCCAACAGAGACCCCACAGTATGTTTTTCACAAATGGCACCCATACCAATGTTTCACCGTTGATTTTTAGATTAAGCAGGACACATTTAAATCAGAGTTCATCCTCAAGCTCTTAGCCTTGCATCTTGCTGATACTGCAGGTGTGCCAGAAGAATTTTTGGTGAATGAACCCCCACGTGTGGCACTGTCCTTATCACTTACAGCAGTGAGTATTCTGGACAGTAACTCACCCATCAGCTGAATTCACATACCCAGCTCGAACGTGCTCTGAGATGCATGATATCTGAAACATCGACATTTGGTAACGACAAAGCAGCAGACAAATTCTCAGAATCAAACTGGTACCATCAAACCAAGAAATACAGCGCCTACATGGCAAAGATTGGCCCCAAAACCTGGGCCCAGATAATCCAGGGTGCACATGACACCAAGAATGCACAGTCAACCAAGACAACAGCAGTGGATGACGGCGATGAGGTTGTGCAAATATCAGATCTGGAGTGAAGTGCAGAGGGCATCATCACTAAAGTAAGTAACAAACTTTGCATACTCAGCCGACAATGACTGACACCCCTGCAGTCCCTCAGCATCAGTAAATTTACACATCCCTTTTTTGACACTTTTAGCAACTTAGCCTTTTTTTGGACTACTTGGGCTTTTTCTCTCATTTTTTAAAGCTTTTATAGCTACTTTTATTCACCTTTGCAACTTGGCTACTTGTAAGCGATGTTAGCTGATAGTTACTAGTACTACTACTAGTAGTAGATCTTTTCAAATTACTTATAGTTCTACAAGCAAATAAGTTAACAAGTGACATTCTACCACGAAAAATAAGAAGTTGTAAGAACTCACGGAGGCCTAAATAAAGACTTGGACTGTAGTAGTGGGTGCTTATTGTACACGTTTTGGCCCTTGCTGAGTTCACTTAGGTCAGGGTAGAAAGGGACCAGCACATTATAACATGCCAGTCCTACAAATCCAAAGTACGTTAGAACCATGCAAATTGAATTCATAATGTCAAAAAGTGACGCACCTCATGAGCTTCAAGTTTGTGACCTGCATCGCTTCAATCGCGTCCATCACGGTGCCAATGATGTGTGGCAATGTCTCGAAGCAGTTCGGCCACATGAGGTTCATTAGATGTAGCATGGAGTCTTCACAACCCAAGCCGGCACACCCAATGCGAGATGTTTGACGATGGTACTTGCAGTCTGCCGATGATCAAGATCACGATCGGTAAGAGCATCTTCCAGCATGGTGACAACTGAGTTGCAGTAATATGCCGATTGCGGTCCAACGTATTCAAAAACGAAAGAAAGTGCCTTGAGGCAACCTGTGCGGACATTCAGCTCCACCGTGCGGTATTCGTTCAAGATGGCAGGAATACAGGTGAAGGCTATATTGAACAATGATCAACTCGTCACCTCTGAGGGGCAAACGAAACTCACGACCACAAGTTTCCGCCACAATCGCAATTGCGACAGTGCTACACACCCAACTCTGTCGCTCCTGGACACATAAATTTGTCAATAGTACTGACAGGACGTGTTGTGGGCCAAGACTTTTGGCGATGTACCCGAAAGAATTCACCGCAGCTCACCGAATACCCTTTTTATGTGCCTTGAGAAGATCGAGCAGCTCAAGAGCGTTCACAACGGTCCCAAATCCATCCAACATCACCTGGTCTTTGGTGGTCTGCTCCTGGAATGAGTAGATGATACCGTCCACAAGCCTAACTTCTAACCTCTTGTCAATATCTGGCGCACCCAACGTCACCACCACCTTTGTGATAGTCTCTATCACCATCTTCCTATATGGTTCTGCCTCATCTTTCAGCTCATTGACAATACGTGCCACGATCTCTGACACGCCAGCTTTCTGTGTGAGCTCCACGGTTGTCTCAATGACCTGCCGGTAGTTTCACCGGTCCAGCGCCAAGCGTCGTACCAAAAATGCCTTAAAGAAGTCGGGGAGGATGTCATGCTTGATGTACGCAGGCATCACACCTTCGGTGGCCGCGCACTGCTTCACTACCTTGAGAATGATCTTCTTCATCTCTTCATCTGACGTCTTGAACTCACGGATGAGGATGACAATGACCTTGGTGTAGTAGAACGCATACTCGGGGTCCATTAGAGGGATAATGAACCCGATAGCCTTTAAGAACGCAGCTAGCCCCTTCCCTCAGTGAAGACGTGTGCCAATCCATAGGGGTTGCAATACATTATCAAATGACTCAATGCCATACGGAGCTGCTGCCTAGTCGAGCACAGCTAGCCCCAGGGCGGTCATCGTGCGTACCTTCTGCTGCTCGTCAGACAGACCATGCGCAATGCAGTCAATGAGGTTGCGAAGGTGTGGCAGTACAGCACAGCCCATCATGATTGCAATTTGCTGGACGATGCGAATGCCGGTGTACTGCGCCTGCCACAACTTTTTCGAGCGGCACACGGCCTTGAGGAATGGGAGGAGCGAAGGGATGCCGAGAGCGGAGGCCACGACTGAGAATGCACGTGCTGTCGTATTACGAACGTACTCATCTGCGTGGTCGATATCTGGTCGCATTGTGGAGATCATGTGTACCAGACCCGCAGCTTTGGACAAGTTCGAGATGATCTCACGGCCCTTAACGCAAGCGTAGTAGTCCTCATCAATGAGAAGGGGTTCAATTACAATGAGGATCTTGTGAACATAAGGGCGGACAACGTCGTCGAGCTTGTATAGTACGCGGTCGATGACCTTGATGGGAAGATGGCGCTCCTGATCTTCAAGTGTGCATTCCGCAGTATCTTGTCAAAAAGTGGCCCAGCTCCGAATTCGTGTGCTTTATCTGTGATCTGCCGGAGTGCGGTTTTGCGCACAGGGGGTGTGCCATTCTTTATTTTGAGGAGGAGGCGCATGATCTTGCGCTCCTTCATCTCCTTGACTGAGAGTTTGGTCTCGTCCTCCTCCGCCTTGAAAAATGTGAGGTTGCCAATGCCTGCGATTTCTGTAGGGAGTTTGGGCGCTAGGCCAGGCATCTACGAAGCCAGTGGCTGCAGCGAGAACGCTTGGTGGTCTCAGATGTCGGCGGGCATGGCATCCCAACGTGAACAGCGTTTCTTTGGGGCAGAGGCGTCAAAAGCCTCCTTGGACCATTCGCCCATGTTACGTTAGTTGGGGTCCGCATTTTCGTCCGTTGGTTCTGACATGTCCCACCGGCGTTCACACTTTGCGGTAGATGGTACATCATTGTTGGCCTACAAGTTCTTTGGCGGCCACTAGCTCTCTTGCAATGTCTTTGATCTTGGCATCCTGTCAAGATCCATGTTAGCCTTGCCCTCTTCTGTATATTTGCGGTTCTTCTCTGCGATGGCTCTCACCTCCTCCTGCTCCAGCCTCACTGGCACGACAACATCCATGACTTTTTCAAACAGAACATGACTTTTAGGAGTGGAAGGAGGGAGGGATACCAAGACCGCGGCCACAACTGAGAACGCATGTACTCATCCGCATGGTCAATGTCTGGTGGCATGAATATCATGTGTGCCACTGGCACGTCTGTAGCTTTTGACAAGTTTGAGATGATCTCTGAGTTGACACAAGCGCGGTAGTCCTCACCGATGAGAAGGAGCTAAGGTTTCGTGAATGTAGGGCCAGATGAGGTCATCGAGCCTGTATAATTAAAATAAAATTTCATGGGAGTGATGGTCAGCGAATTTATTGACATAGAAAGCTTGAAAAGCATCCAGAGTGTCGTGAAATGTAAAAGATTTGGGGAGAAACTCGTTTCCCACGATGCCTATTAGGTGTACACCACGGAGGACAGAATCAAGGTGGACAACAGCTGCTCGGTAAGTGGTATCCGGTTTGACGACCCACATTCCAGTATTATCACAAGGATCCTCACCAACCTGCGAAAACCATTGGATCAAGGCACATGGATAATGGATAGAAAGATAAGCGAAGGAGAAAAACAGAAAAACATGGGCTGCGTGTAGGCCCTGGAAGCCATCCTGGAGTGGGTCATGCTCAACGACAACACAGTCATAGCATGGCGGACCATGACGCCATGAGGGAACTGCACGAATTCTCTCGCGGTGTAGTAGTTGTGCCTGGACAGTCACGTGATAGAGTTCCCACGGTTCGTCGTAGTCAGTAGCTGATCTGATGTAGTAGACAGTTCCGATCCTAGTCTTTCCAGGCTTTCCAGCTAGACTCTGTCGGAGAGTCCCTCAGCAGCCTCCGACCCTCTCCAGCGGTGCATGCCTCCAATGCCAGACAAATCACTGGGGGCAAAAAATGTTGCAATGGCTGAGTGGTACACATAAACAGACCCCGAAAAATTGGGGCACTGATCCAATGTAACATCTGAGCCTGCGATTTCAGAATCAGGGTGTAATTGGTCATATAGAAAGCGTTCAATGAGTTCTTGAAGTTCCGGACGTGAGATGAAATTGCCGAGCTCCTTGACATTCCTCGGATACTTTCGTGCTATCTGTCTGGTTGGAATATTCATAGATGCGGCAGAAATGTAGCACATACCATGGCATTTCGCCAGTTTTACTTCTCCGAGACCTTTTGCACCATCAGCGGCACCCAGATCAGCTTGCTCATCATTGTGATTGCCGTCATCCAAATCAGGGGCATTGTCATACTGCTCCAAGGCAACATTGTCAGGCTCTGGGAGCGCAGCCGGCTGAGGTTGAGGGGGACCTGGGCTGTGCATCATCCCATGAGCAGTGTACTCCACTCGTGCAGCAGCAAGCTTCTCTATCCATTGAATTGTGATCAGGATTTGTCCCAGTGCATTATGTTTGCTTGACTGCCACCATGGCTCCTTTACTGCCTTGATGTGCCTATTCTCTGTGATGGACGAACAGAGGCCATTGGGAGCACCAAACGCCTGGATGAGGTGGCGATAGTGACGGAGAGAGTGTTGGCGGGGTAGAGAAAAGTCATCTCGTACGCCAACATCACGAAATATTTCACGTTCGCGGTGGAAACGAGCAAGAGCATTGTCAATTTTAACCAAGGTATCTTCACTGATTATGGACCAGCGTACAAGATAACAGAATTCGTTGAATGAGCTAATGGCCCAAACCATTTGGTCTGGAATGTGACCGACAATTGCTGGGAGAAACACCTAATTGAATTAGATAGTGATATATACTGTGTCAAAGCTAGTGCACCTTCATTAAAGCCTTTGAATCATCCCCCATCCATTGTTTGAAGCCGCGACCTTGAGGAAATTGATGTAGGCCTGGAAATGATGGTGCAGCAGCAATTCTAAACCTTCAAATGAGCAAGCTGATTGTTACGGATCGCTTCTGCAGCGGGCTCCGGCAACAATCAACTTAACAGGGGATCGGCTTCCAGAGGGGAGAACAGCAGCTTTCATTGTTGCTTACAGCTAAGACAACACTGCTAAGAAGGGGGGGGTCAAGGTCTAATGTCATTGCGAGCCGTGGGGGTTACCCAAAACAAGATGAGTCTGCCCCAAGAACCAGACTAAACGTAAGGAAAGGAAAAGAAGAAAAAGTCCGAACCAACAACAAGAACAGTATATATAGTGGCTGGTCTTGAGGGGAGGTAAATAGAAATACAACCATGAAGCCATAACATGTCCAACTCTACCATGTGTTCACCATGAGGTGTACATGAGGCGTCCTCATGTCGATGTTCTCGCGATCCAACTGGAGGCCCGGGTGTCATTGAGGAATAGAGGGGGTCCGGATGACTCGGATGATTTGTCATCGGATCATGTGATGTGCAGAATTGCCTATTCGGGGTCTACACTTGCTGTAACAGGCAAGTGCGCAGTCTGGCAAGTGCGTTGCACGGTCGGGTCGAAGATGGGTATCGTCCAGTGTGGGGTTGGTGATGAGAGTGTCTTGAGGTGGTGTGGATGTAGTGGCAAGGTCGGCATGAAAGAAAACAAAGGAATGTGTGGAAGGAAAACCAACTAGGACGGTGGGCTAGTCAAGGTCAGACATGTGAACAGCACAAGCTGTACCAGATGACGATGTCTGTGTTGATGACATATCGAGGAGCGATGTCTTGTCCTGTTTGTGGAACAAGAAGGTCCACCTGATGTCGGTATTCGTCCAAGAAAGGGTATTATTGTAAACGAGTGTGGGAGGTATCAAGATCATAGATGGCAAAGGATAAATGAATGTGGGTCCAGGTTTCGAGTCATGGGCACAGGTGACAAGCTGTGGGAACAAGTCGTCGGGTACTGCAATGAAGCGATGTCGTGTGAACAATATGCGATAGGGGTTGGTTCACTGTTTGGGAAGTCGTATGGTCTGTGGTCGAAGTCCAAAAGAATGTGCTTCGGCGATGGTCGGATTAGAGAGAACAGTGAAATGTCTTGTGATCGGGGATTGTTCAGAGTTCGCATGCAGGTGAGGAATGTCGTCGGATCGTCAGGGAGGATAATGGTAGGCACAGGGTACGAAAGTGGAAACCATATATCCAGGTATGGCAATTGTCAATTACGTGTCGATATATTGTCGAGGTGGAAGTCGGAAGTATCGATGGCAGAAGGGTTTCGGTACCGATGCCAAAGATAGATCATAACAAGGTAAAAACCGATCAGGAAGGTGATGGCGATGCTGCCAATGATGATTACGGTAATTAGCTGTGTTGGGAGTACAGCCATTGTGATCGGTTTGTTGTGGGATGAAGTCAACAATATGTCAGGGCGAGGGAAAAGACAATAGCAATGATGTCCGTCGGCAAGGAGACTATTCAGGTACAGCAAGGTCACGTGGGATATGTCCATGGTCGGTCTGGATTGTTCTAGAAGAAGGGAAAGAAGAGAACAAGAACAAGAAAATACAAGGATGTCCAAAAGAAGAAACAATGACGTTGAAAGGAAGACAAAGGACAAAAAGAAATGAAAAAGGAAGGTGTGCAGTGCAGAATCGTCATGGTGGGTATCGGAATGGGCATCGGGGTTGGAAGCGGAGTTGGAAACGTAACAATACCCCCGGAACAAGGGGAATCGTCCCGATTAACCGGAAGAACAAAGAACAAGGAAAAAAATTACAAGGAAAGAACAGACAGTTTAACGACGCTATCAAGGTCGGCAAGAAAACAAAAACATGAAGAAGGAAAAAATGTCAGTCCAAAGGTCATTGAATCATGAAGACGTTACGGGTTCGTCCAATTGTTTTTTGTCATTGTGGATATTCAGAGATCATTGTTATTTCGTTATTAAGTCGTCAAGGGTGTCGGGTTGAAAGGAGGTAAAGGTTGTCGGGGTCCAGGTGTTCATTCAGGGTTTTCGGTTCAAAGAGAATTAGGTGGTCGGCATTTTTTGGGATGAGGGAGTTCTGGATGTCAGAGAGTTCTGGGTGTCAGAAGTTTATAGTCATTACGGACATTCAAATGAACATAGATTTGTATCGTTTCAGATATCGGTGTTGTTGACTGATCGTGGATTTCCTACACTCGAATGGTGTGCGAGATTTCTTCATATTCCATGAATGCAACAGGGATTGGTGTCGGTCAGAAGATGTTTGGGAATTCGGGATAAGGAAGGTGAAAGAGTTGCCAGTTCCAAGTTGTACATTGGCAAAGGATTTCGGATGGGGATTCATTCTTCACTGTTTCTTTTTCTGGTGCATTTACTGCCATACTGGTCAGCAGCACATCGGGTTCCTTTCCACATGGGATTGGAGGTCATTGGTTTGATAACCAGTATCCTTCTGGTTCAGTTCTGGTGTCCATAGACATCAAGGTTCATTCTACGGCTTATAGCGATCATGCATGCGTCTGGAGGTCATAGATTTTATATCATTTCGGATATTCATCTCTTACTTATATAGCTGGTGAGAGAACCTGCTGCTTCGTCTCTTATTTGTATAGCTGGTGAGAGAACCTGCTACATGTTTCTCTATGGTCATGTTCCATCTGTCCATTCCATTTCTGTTTCTTCTCTTCTGTTTCTGGGTATTCTGTTTCTTCTTCTGGGTGTTTTTGTTGGTGTAAATAATGTCGAGGTCGTTTACATACAGGGGAAAGTCCATTCTATGAATCATACATGACAGGGGTGTATCCTTTCACAAACAACATCAATCTCCAATCCAATCCATGGATGTCATTCTCCTTCCCCTTCACCATACGCTCATGCATTGCACGAAATAAGGCATGACGATGATAATCGGGTTCTTTGGTCCCATGTCTCGAGCGTTTGTTCTGCATGTTATGGCCGTCAGAACGGTGTGCACGGTCGAGTTTCTTTTTCTGGGATTGGGGAAGAAGTGGAGAGCGGCGACGTGACTGGGTTTGGAGCGAGACAAGAGGTGGAGAATACAACCATGCTCGGTATTCATCATCCATCTCTATATGCAGTCGGTGGGTTACTTTTCGAGGGGGTGTCAGGAGATCAGTGAGACTGTCCATGTACGCATCAAAGTCATCAATGGGGGGAGTCGGATGTTCTTCACCGCAAATATTCACTGCACCAAAATATAGCTCATTGTCCAGATCATCAAAGATAAAGGGTACGTCAAGGCTCATTGTTGATGTTGACGGTGGGGACGGTGTCGAGGATGCTGGACGATACGTGCGTCGCGATGATTCTGGGGTACGGGTGCAAGACGAGGAGCGGGGATCCGAACAACAAGTCGATGGAATGGTACGTCAAAATTGAGGAGAACTTGTAATTCGTGGATGAGGGTCTGGATGCGATGATTTCTTTGTGCGGTAGGCCATAGACGGTTGCGAAGTCGATGTAGTTCCTGTAAGATAGGACCGAGGAAAATATCGTGGATGATGACCAGGTGGGGGATACGAGGATCGTTCCAACTGATATAGTCAACCCAGTCGTCAGGACGGTCGAGCAAACACCAAACGTAGGGGTCACTCCAGGACCGGTGGTCAGGCCATGGGTAGGGATGGTCTGGAGGGCAGAGGTTGGCCAGGGTGACGACAAGTGGGTGGTTTAAAGAAGTTTTCCATCTTCGGTAATTACCATGCCTCGTTGTCAGCATTGTGTCGGAGTTTCCAGTGATCGGTCCATGTACCAGGGTCTTGGTTGCCTCGTGGATTCGTATGTATGATCGGGGATCAAACTTCTAGAAAAAGAGGGTGTGTAGCGGGATATCACCTGATATGCCGATCCGCGCTATCCAAATTGGTAAGGAGTGGTATGTTGTATGTATTCCGTTAATGACAATCATTATCATCTTGGTGGTTCGTTCATCCATGTCAAACAAAGAGGGTCCCCTTTCATCTGTTCCAACAGACTACTAAGATCAACCACTTCTCTTTGTTACATGTACAGGTCATTACAGGATTCGGGGTTTCATTTGCATACTGGCTTTCTCTGGGCTTTCTGCATTTGGTGAGGAGATGGGAGGGAGGAGGTTGAAGGAAGAATAGGAAGGCGGCTTGAAGGGTTCGTTGATTTTCAGTTCGTCCAGGGAGAGGGAGTCGTAATATGTCTGGTTCAACCAAAACATATTTGAATCATGAAGGTGGGATACCTAAGGCGATTGGTTTGTCTAGCAGTGTCCTTCTACATCTGGGCAATGACAAGTCTTGTCCATTGCATCATTTCATGTCGTAATCATCGTATCGAAGTAGCGGAATGACGGTGGTGACGTTAGTCAGGGGTTTCTTTTGATTCGGGTTCCAGGTTTGGGCTTGAGCAATTATTATGGATAAACCATAAATAATTCGCAGGGCGGCAGTCTTGAGGTTGACCATTCGGAGTATTCAACAATCATTCGGGGTCCGGGTGACTAGTGTACATCAACAGATTTCAGGTCTGCATCAGTAACAGGCTAGCATCGTTCGTTCGTCCATTCGTGTGGGGTCAGGGTTGAGGGATGGATAAAGTCGGGAGGAGAAAGAGAGGAAGAGGGTGTAGGGGAGGACGAGGGAGAGATTCGGGAGAGAGGAGGGGGTTCGTTCGTTCATGTCGAAAGTTGAATGTCGGGGGAGTTGGGAAACGTTTAGTCTTTTGTTACGGATCGCTTCTGCAGCGGGCTCCGGCAACAATCAACTTAACAGGGGATCGGCTTCCAGAGGGGAGAACAGCAGCTTTCATTGTTGCTTACAGCTAAGACAACACTGCTAAGAAGGGGGGGGTCAAGGTCTAATGTCATTGCGAGCCGTGGGGGTTACCCAAAACAAGATGAGTCTGCCCCAAGAACCAGACTAAACGTAAGGAAAGGAAAAGAAGAAAAAGTCCGAACCAACAACAAGAACAGTATATATAGTGGCTGGTCTTGAGGGGAGGTAAATAGAAATACAACCATGAAGCCATAACATGTCCAACTCTACCATGTGTTCACCATGAGGTGTACATGAGGCGTCCTCATGTCGATGTTCTCGCGATCCAACTGGAGGCCCGGGTGTCATTGAGGAATAGAGGGGGTCCGGATGACTCGGATGATTTGTCATCGGATCATGTGATGTGCAGAATTGCCTATTCGGGGTCTACACTTGCTGTAACAGGCAAGTGCGCAGTCTGGCAAGTGCGTTGCACGGTCGGGTCGAAGATGGGTATCGTCCAGTGTGGGGTTGGTGATGAGAGTGTCTTGAGGTGGTGTGGATGTAGTGGCAAGGTCGGCATGAAAGAAAACAAAGGAATGTGTGGAAGGAAAACCAACTAGGACGGTGGGCTAGTCAAGGTCAGACATGTGAACAGCACAAGCTGTACCAGATGACGATGTCTGTGTTGATGACATATCGAGGAGCGATGTCTTGTCCTGTTTGTGGAACAAGAAGGTCCACCTGATGTCGGTATTCGTCCAAGAAAGGGTATTATTGTAAACGAGTGTGGGAGGTATCAAGATCATAGATGGCAAAGGATAAATGAATGTGGGTCCAGGTTTCGAGTCATGGGCACAGGTGACAAGCTGTGGGAACAAGTCGTCGGGTACTGCAATGAAGCGATGTCGTGTGAACAATATGCGATAGGGGTTGGTTCACTGTTTGGGAAGTCGTATGGTCTGTGGTCGAAGTCCAAAAGAATGTGCTTCGGCGATGGTCGGATTAGAGAGAACAGTGAAATGTCTTGTGATCGGGGATTGTTCAGAGTTCGCATGCAGGTGAGGAATGTCGTCAGATCGTCAGGGAGGATAATGGTAGGCACAGGGTACGAAAGTGGAAACCATATATCCAGGTATGGCAATTGTCAATTACGTGTCGATATATTGTCGAGGTGGAAGTCGGAAGTATCGATGGCAGAAGGGTTTCGGTACCGATGCCAAAGATAGATCATAACAAGGTAAAAACCGATCAGGAAGGTGATGGCGATGCTGCCAATGATGATTACGGTAATTAGCTGTGTTGGGAGTACAGCCATTGTGATCGGTTTGTTGTGGGATGAAGTCAACAATATGTCAGGGCGAGGGAAAAGACAATAGCAATGATGTCCGTCGGCAAGGAGACTATTCAGGTACAGCAAGGTCACGTGGGATATGTCCATGGTCGGTCTGGATTGTTCTAGAAGAAGGGAAAGAAGAGAACAAGAACAAGAAAATACAAGGATGTCCAAAAGAAGAAACAATGACGTTGAAAGGAAGACAAAGGACAAAAAGAAATGAAAAAGGAAGGTGTGCAGTGCAGAATCGTCATGGTGGGTATCGGAATGGGCATCGGGGTTGGAAGCGGAGTTGGAAACGTAACACTGATGCTCCCAATCAGAATTTGAACATGCCGTCTATCAATGTCAGCCAAGATTCGGGCAGCCTCCACTGCAGGATGGGAAATTTCAATGTAGCTTACTACCCAGTCAACGAGGTGATCTTTGAAAACGCCCTTGATAACTTGATGAAGTAAGTCGGGAGATAAAAGTTCATGTATATCAGCTCGAGGAAACCCTGTTGTAAAGGGCTGTATAAAATATCAACATTGCATGTCACAGTAACTAAGCTCTGGTAAACATACAATAAGATCCCCAACGATTCCATAGTTATCCCACAGTTCCTTCAAACTCCAGTTTTCAAGTAGTGTAGTGGTATGTTCATGTGAATGTCGTCTGGCTGGCATGGCATCAAGGTCAGTGCGAAGCGCTGTGCAGCTAATATGAAGATTTAGGTAAATTGTAAAGAGTTGAAGGGAAACTCACCGCGGGCACCAGCCGTTAACTATGCATGCTAATAGGGCTTGTTCCTGGTAGTCCACAATATAAGGGCCAAGTCCATAGATAACGCGTCGGAAGTGCCTGTCAGCGCATTGTGTAATACGAGGTACCAACATGTGTGGTTTGAGCGGCAGGAGGATGTGGTGGAGGGAACTGTGAAATAGCTGACAGCGGAATTTGCGAAAGTCGGCATCATCTTGATATTCTTGCGAAGCTGGAATTGCAAAGTGAGATTTCGTAAGTGTCACAAAAAAAGTAGTACTTTTGGGTATTGCTAGAAAACCAACTACAGAAAGTGCGTTGCGATGAGCACAACGCACATTGTTGGAAACATTTCCTATCAAGGTGTAAAGAGGATGGTACTCAGTGTGTCCTGTCGCTACTGAAACTTTCGTTTTGTCACTGCCAAGGATGATAGGCATGAACATCACGCCGTGGTTTTGTTCGTCTGCTGTGATTTTATCCTGTTGTGCAGACATCACGAACTTGAATAAGGCACAATGTGTGAATAGAGAACATACAGCTTGCTCCCAAGCCCAATTTCCAGACATCAGGTCTGTAAACTGGTGCTTATTACCATCAAAGATCTGCTTCAGAGCAAAATCAAGCTCTCCTGCGAATTCTGGGTTCGCAATCTGTTGCTCCATCACACGAAGTGGATTCCGATACCAGACAGTGTAGCTTTCTGTCTTCCACGTTGGAACTTCTCCGTCGTTAGGAATTTCACCATTGTATGCAACAGAAAACGATTCCCAAGGTATATCTCCCTCCGGTATCGCGTCAATGATTGAATATAGTTCTTGCTCATCGGCAAATGGAGGGTCGGTATCAGGATAAAGGGCTGCAAGTAAATTTAACAGTTTATTAATCTTTTGGCCCAACATCTGCTCTTCGGTAAAGAGGAACTCGGCAAACTCAAACTCAGCTTGACTGGCAAAGGGTGTGTAGTCATCGGCTGTGCGCTCATTTAGAACTGGGGGAGGAGCATTTGGAGGAAGATCGTTGCCATGGATGTCACAAGGAGTACCATCCGCAAGTGGGTGACGTTGAATGTGAAGGCCATCATGGCCGTTGGGTGGTGGTATTGATTCTTGAACATGACAAGGAGGAGGTGAAGGAGACTGAGTGTTACGTTTCCAACTCCGCTTCCAACCCCGATGCCCATTCCGATACCCACCATGACGATTCTGCACTGCACACCTTCCTTTTTCATTTCATTTTGTCCTTTGTCTTCCTTTCAACGTCATTGTTTCTTCATTCGGACATCCTTGTATTTTCTTATTCTTGTTCTCTTTTTGTCCCTTCTTCTAGAACAATCCAGACCGACCATGGACATATCCCATGTGACCTTGTTGTACCTGAATAGTCTCCTTGCCGATGGACGTCACCAACATTGTCTTTTCCCTTCGATATCTTGTTTATGCTATCCCACGACAAACCGATCACAATGGCTGTACTCCCGACACAGCTCATTACCGTAATTGTTATTGGCAGCATTGCCATCACCTTCCTGATTGGTTTTTACCTTGTTATGATCTATCTTTGGCATCGGCACCGAAACCCGTCCGCCATTGATACTTCTGACTTCCACCTCAACAATATATCAACACGTAATTGACAATTGCCATTCCCGGATATTTGGTTTCCATATTCATACCCTGTGCCCACCATTATCCTCCCTGACGATCCGACGACATTCCTCACCTGCATGCGAACTCTGGACAATCCCCGATCACAAGACATTTCACTGTTCTCTCTAATCCGACCATCGCCGGAGCATACTCTTTTAGACTTCGACCACAGACCATACGACTTCCCAAACAGTGAACCAACCCCTATCGCATATTGTTCGCACAACACCGCTTCAATGCAGTACCCGACGACTTGTTCCCACAGCTTGTCACTCATGCCATGACTCGACACCTGGACCCACGTTCATTTATCCTTTTCCATCATGATCTCGATACCTCCCACACTCGTTTACAATGATACCCTTTCTTGGACGAATACCGACATCAAGTGGACCTTCTTGTTCCACAAACAGGACAAGACATCGCTCCTCGATACGTCATCAACACAGACATCGTCATCCGGTACAGCTTGTGCTGTTCACATGTCTGACCTCGACTAGCCCACCGTCCTAGTTGGTTTTCCTTCCACACATTCCTTTGTTTTCTTTCATGCAAACCTTGCCACTACATCCACACCACCTCAAGACATTCTCATCACCAATCCCACACTGGATGATACCCATCTTCGACCCGACCGTGCAATGCACTTGCCAGATTGCACACTTGCTTGTTACAGCAAGTGTAGACCCCGAATAGGCAATTCTGCACATCACATGATCCGATGACAAATCATCCGAGTCATCTGGACCTCACCTCTCCCTCAATGACACCCGGGCCTCCAGTTGGATCGCGAGAACATCGACATGAGGATGCCTCATGTGCGCCTCATGGTGAACACATGATAGAGTTGGACATGTTATGGCTTCATGGTTGTATTTCTATTTACCTCCCCTCAAGACCAGCCACTATATGTACTGTTCTTGTTGTTGGTTCGGACTTTTTCTTCTTTTCCTTTCTTTACGTTTAGTCTGGTTCTTGGGGCAGACTCATCTTGTTTTGGGTAACCCCCACGGCTCGCAATGACATTAGACCTTGACCCCCCTTCTTAGCAGTGTTGTCTTAGCTGTAAGCAACAATGAAAACTGCTCTCCTCTCCTCTGGAATCCGATCCCTAGTTAAGTTGATTGTTGCCGGAGCCCGCTGCAGAAGCGATCCGTAACACTGAGGAGGCAAAGGAGACTTAGAAGGTGGGGTGGGCGGCTGCTGGTAGCCATGAACATGATGGGCATTATGTACAGCGTCAATGTGTCATCTCAGTCCACCAGCAGTCTTGCATGTTTTTCGACAACCAGGTGTAGGACAATGAAATGAAGTGGCTTTAAATGACCGTCGAGGTATCATGATTCGAGTAAAATGCCAAAGGAATGTAGTAACTTGGAGCTTGGGCAGGCTGGCAGGGGGAAATTTGAACTTGAAGTGGCTGAGACAAGACGGCAAACTTAGCACAATTATTGACACAAACTTGTACCACAACTCTTATGCAACTTTTTTTTTGCTTCATCCTCACTCAACAATATGCCCAAAATCTCATCTTCCCTGCCCCCAGTACTTCAGATGCGACTAAGGCCAGACCGAGCGACTATCCCTGGACTCCCAGACAAGCCTAGAGCATGAAGGTCACACTCAGTTGTCCAGGCCGAAAAAGAAGCAAAAGAACAGGCGAAAAAAAATAAAGAAACTGCTCGCCTTAATGGCATCCAGGCCATATCCAAGCTGGAGGACACAATGCACGAAGAGGACAGGCAAGCTAACCTTGAAGCAAACCACCCGCCTGTCAACAACAAAAAGAAAGTCGCCAGGCAATCCAAAAAACCTGCAAATTCCAAAGCATCAGCTAAAGGTGTGTTTTGAATGTGAAAGGTTTGTCTAATGGCTGATGCACCCACAGAAGAATTAGCGGGTGGGAACTTGGATGTTGTTCCGGATGAAACAGGAGCACTTGGGGCCACAACGGATCTGATCAAAGTTCAAGTTGAGTGTTGTAACTCCAACCAAGACGGATACTGATACTGATGCACCAAAGGCTGAAGGGGAAGAGAAAGAGAACGATGATGTGCAGAAGAAGAAGGCCAGGGGCAATAAGACTGCCCTGCGACACTCTGTGACAGATAAACGAAACACTGAGGATCAGATCATCGATCAGATAGCACCCACCGGACCGGAAAAGCGAAAGTTTGTTGATCAAGTCATTGATGGGTAAGTTTCCCACACAAGCTATCATGTCACATTGTCAGCTTACTCTGTTTCTGCAAACCCCTCCCATTCACAACAGGCCTGTTAAAAAGAAAGGCAAGTCCTTCAAGCTTGAAGGACTGAACCCCAACTGGTCTTCCAAAGTCGGTGCCGTGACTGTCAAAACGGAACCAGTGGCTGCAGATGAGGAAGACTCAAAGGAACTACTGGGGGGATTTATTGATGGTGATGACACAAAGGAAAGGGATGCTTTAACGAAGTTTAAAGCCAAGCCATTTGAATTTGGTGTAGGGGATACTACGGAAAGTATTTTCTTAAATCTGCCGTGTACTTTTCTGAAAATTAACCAATGCAGCCGCTCACCAAGATTATCCCTCAAGACACTATTTCGTCTTCATTGGCACACAGTCAAACCGGCCTTCCAAACAAAAGAGAAGACATAACCATGAATAATCTGCCGGCAGCTTATTGGGACACATTCCACAAGCAATTTGTCCCTCACCTTCATCAGAGAATCAGATCCTTGGGAGCATCTCTCTGAGATGGAGATACATTACATCTGGAGTTCGACCTTTCAGGAAAATTCTCAGCTTTCCGATGACCTCATTTGGGTGATTTCGAAACTGGTGAGTTTAATTTAATATTCTATCAACTGTGTATTCTGTCCTGATTCAGCAATAACCCAGGCTGACGATCGCCTCGCCGAGTGGCACAACAAGTTTGCTACCACTGCCATGACGCAGCTTGAGAATATCTTCACCGAGCTTAAAATCTATGATCCTGATGACCGTGCTACATATGTTGAGTGGATGCTTGGTATGGATTATAAATGCCATCCGTTTTATTACAAGGAGTATGAGGAGAATAAGACCCCAGTCATATGCTTCCTTTCTAAGGTCTTTGTGCATGGACTAACTTAATGTTAGGGCATCTTCCAATCATATCTCGTCACTTCCACTTTTGCAACCCACTTTTCAGCAATCTCAGGAGTCAAACCTGCTCAGCGTTCGAAGCTTTGACCAATTGGGGCTCTTATTCTTGCGCTACAAGCAGTTGAGTGCTCACATTTGATTTATACTGGTTTCTTACATATTATAGGATGAGCGTGCTCTTTTATACTGGAAGAGTGGGGTCAAGAATGTTCCTGGTGGCCCTACTGGATATTTCTCGAAGTCGAACTGGGCTGACTGAACTGAGAGGCGTGGTGGGAGAGATGTTTTAATTAAGACCGCATCAAGTCTTTTGAAGCTCGCAAATAAACTCAAGGACGTCCAATGGGAGAAGATCATCGATGCTGCATCTACATCTGCCAAGCAGAAGAAACCTGACGATGTGATTGAAATTGCCGATTCATCTGACTCTGATTTTGAGCTAGCTGACGGTGATGAGGACATCCAATCCAACTAGTCATATGCACGGGTATTGAAACCCGCACGGGTCACGGGTATGGGTCCACGTGGGTACGGGTACAGGTAGCCAAATCGGGACCCATGATTTACCCATACCCGTGCCACGGGTCCACGGGTTTTTCACGGGTAGTGTCACGATCCTGTGACACGCGACTTCAACCTTGACTACGCGGCAACTGCAAGACCAAACGTAATGAAACAAAGAAGGACGAGATTAGGGGGCAAAAAGAGCAACGGGGAGTGAAAACCCACGCTACAATAAGTATTTATTTATAGAGTTCTATCATACTGACTAACCAGACAACTACAGACACACCACACAACCACGACAACGAACCAACTATGAGGACGGGGACGAGGGGATGAGGACCGCTGTAGAGGGTCCTCGACCCTCTGAGGCCGTAACATCGATATCTAGCGAATCCGCTCGAACCCGACGTCTCTAGCAATCTACGCTCGAACCCGACGTAACCCGACGCAACCCGATGCATACCGACTAGCACGGCCGCTCACGTACCTGGTCGGTCTATCTCATAAACTCACGGAACTTCAAATATCAAAGATAGATCTCATCGGACTGGGATCCCGACATCGGACTTGCCTCATTCACGCCTAGCGTCTCCCTTATGGGGATATAGTAAAGTATATTGCATCTTTTACGGTTTTTCATATCTTCCACCCATTTTCCCTGTCATCGTCGCCTTGCAACGCTCTTCCTACTTCCCCATTTTTATTCTCCTTTGTCTCCTCTCATCGGCCGAGGACTCTCGTCCGAATCTAGGTACACAAATTTGTAGTATAAAAACGGTGCCCAAGCGCCGTCTCAAAATAAGAAACCAGTTCCCCCATTTCCTCTCTCTGAGAATTAAGTCTCTCAGTAAATTCCATCGCACACATTGCTCGTCGGATTCCTCGACGCCCTCCCCGTCGTTCTACCGCCTTTATCTCTACGTTTCTCGACACCCGACACCCGACCCACCGTACCCGACATCGTCGGCTTCGTCGGCTTCGATCGGTCTCGATAGATTTCAGTAGTTTACTCGGCGGCTTCTTACTTTTTATATCCTATTATCTTACTGAAGCTTGTTAGACTATTCCTAGTCACTTCTACGCTGACCCCTCAGGCTTAGGATCATTATTCCGCAGCCACCCCGACCTCGCCTTTACATCTGGAGCCCACCGCGTGGAATAGTCTAGCACCACCATAGCTTCCTCTTCCCATATCCCTCCCTCTGACCGTCGTCTTCGAGATCTTCCTCGAAGAACTCTTCAACAAGAACTCTCTTTAGCCGCCTTCGACCCGACAATCGACGACGACTTCTTCCAGCTAGTACCCGACCACCTCGCTCGACATAACAATCTCCCGCTCATCTCAGGGTCAAACACCCCCCTATATCTTTCATCCGACAGTCTCGAATCGGTCGATATACCGATAATTACCATTACACCCGACTCATCCGATCTCAGTTCGACACCCGCATCGCCTACGTCCCCGACTTTGACCTCGCTAGAACCCCCGTCCACGTCTTCGCTCTCGACATCGAAAAATCCATCATCGTCATCGTCTCCGTCTTCGCTCTCGACATCGAAAACTCCGTCATCGTCATCGTCCCCATCTTCGTCTTCGTCTACGCCGTCATCGCCCACGTTACCCGACCCGTTCATCGTACACCCGACAACCGCTTCATCGACATCTCAGCTCCCTCCACCCACAATGACTTCGACCTCTGGATCTTCGACCGCTCCCCACGTCACCGCTCCCCATGTTACTCCACGACAAATGCCCGCTCGCGGTCACTCCACGGCCCCGACCTTCGACGGGAACCCGCTCAATTTAAACCGCTTCTTCGAAGAAGTCGAGATACTTGCTGCCGATGCCACTCTCGACGACGCAGGACGCATTAAGCATAGTCTGCGCTACGCGTCGCTTAGCGACTACGAGCTTTGGGCAAGTTTGCCTAGCGCAACCGGTGTCGATTATGCCGCATTCAAGAAGAGCGTACTCGTGCTATACCCGGGTATGGAAGACGATCACCGGTACACTATGGCAGATCTCGACCGTCTTACGCACACCCAAACCGCTTACGGTATCCGTACCCGCGCCGAACTTGGCGAATATTACCGCGAGTTCATCCGGATCTCGGGATTCCTCTTAGACAAGGGTCGAATCTCTCCCCGAGAACGCAACATCGCGTACGAGAACGGCTTCCATGTTGAGCTTAAAAAGGACATCAAAACCCGTCTGCAGTACCAAAAGCCGAACCATTTCCATAGCGACCCTTACGACTTCCAGGACTTCCACAATTGCGCCCACTTCTTGCTGGCCGGAACCGCGGCCGAACCGTCCACCGTCTCTCGTCTCTCGTCAACGTCGCCTGCCGCCATCCGGTACTCGACTCCAATGGAACCCGCCACCCGCTACCCGCCACCCGCTCGCTATGACCCGGTCATTCCTAAAGCGGAACCGGTCGAACCTAACGTATCCGACCTATTTCATCTCGTTTCGCAACAACTCGCCGTCCTCACACAGGCCCTCACTGAACGCAACAACCCCCCAAAGCCATGTGCAAATAGGGCTGAGCCGACCACCGCGGGACAGGGTTTCACCAATTTCAACTGCCTCTTTTGCGACGACCCGTTCCATCGTATACACGATTGTCCCATCTGCGAGCAGTACACTCGAGACGGGATATGCCGCAAGAACGAGCACGGCCGCATCGTGTTGCCTAACGGAATGTATCTTCCAAAGGCTATCGTCGGCAAAAATATGAGGGAACGCTTCGACGCGTGGCACGCACAGAACCCCGGCAACCGCGCTCCCCCTGCCCGCAACCCCACAGAACCGTTCCAACGCGACCCGCCGCCTCATGTAAAAGCTAACTTTGTCTCCGCCGTCGAAGTACCCACCTACGAACCAGAGGTCACCACCGAGTACGCCGACATCTTTCAGTCCACGACGTCCGACATCGACAACGACAACGAACAGATTAAGGTTCTGGAAGCCGAAGTGCAGCGGCTTCGTAAACGGGTTAGATTCGACGGTGTAGAGATCCCATCAAAGGCAAAAGGCAAGTCTAGAGAAACGTTTCCCAATCTGCCCACCACTTCCACGTCTGTCCCCGCCGCGAAACCCGCCGAGAAAACGGCCAGACCTATCAACGAGCAGCCGATCACCATAGTCCCCCCTTCGAACACGCGGCCGACCGAGCCGACCGCCCTTGTACCGCGCACTCCCCAGAACCTTCCCGCATCGCACCCCCAATACCGCTACCAAGCCCCCATCGAAGATCCCGGTATCGCCAAATCCGTCATCGACCGCGCGCTCGATTCTCAAGTCTGCATTTCGCAGCGAGAACTTTTAGCCATGTCGTCCGATGCCCGCCGTCACATGAAGGACCTCACTACGTCGAAAAAGGTCACCGCCGAAAGTAACAACGTCGAGGTCTTCCACTTTCACGCACCCGAAATCCCCACTCGCGCCTGTCAACACTGTCAGGAAAACGTCCCGCTCGTCATCGGCCGCGACTCAGTCCCTCTCCGTGCGGTCTACCCGCTCATCAACGGCAAATTCGTATTCGAGTGCGTCCTCGACAACGGTTCCATGATCATCGGCATGCGGCGCGATATTTGGGAGAAACTCGGTTACGGCCTCCAAAATATGAAGATGCGGATGCAGTCAGCAAATAAAAGCGACAACGACACCCTCGGCCGGATCGCCAACCTAAAATTCACTTTTGGCGACGTCGATCTTTTCCTCCAAGTCCAAGTCGTCGACGACGCCCCCTACGAAATCCTCATCGGCCGCCCGTTCTTCACGCTATCCGAAGCCCTTACGAAGGATTATAAAAACGGAGAACAACAAGTCACGATCACGGATCCAAACACCGGCGCCGTCGTCACCTTGCCCACCATCGAGCACAACCAAAAGAACCGACGAGAGCGGTCCGACACCGGAAAGCCGGATTTTTAGAAGTCGAGGACCCGGAGATACCTCTCGGAAAGGACGCACCGGGAGATGAGAAGCCGCCACTCAAAAGCGACCACACCTATACCACGAACTATGCTTCCCTTTTGCCGTTTCCCCTAGAAGAGGACTTATGTTTTTCTATCGATTTAGATTTCTCTTCGTCTCAGCCTCAGACTGCCGCCCAGTACATTTCATTGTTGACCGATGTACAAAATCAGCTACGTACTACCGATACCCTTCCTTCGTCTTGTTCCGTCTCCGCTCCTGCGTCACATATTTCCTCTTCGAATATTTGTAACAAAGCCTCTACTGAACACGCTACTTATATCTCGTATACCACCCCCCCTACCAGGGACCTAAAAGGAGTCGTTACCAAGAAAAAGTATAAGAAGGTAGCCAATCGTATCCGCCCAATTTCTACCACTCTCCCCGACGAATACCGTATCATACGCGAGATCACCGGCGACCCGCTAGCCGACTTACCCACGCTCCCGACTCACCCGCCCGACTTTACACCCGGCACCCGCTATACCCAGGAACGACACGACACGATGCCGATGAACCCGGATGGATTCCTTTGGCCTGAGGAAGAAAAACTCGGCCACCATATCATCAAAACGCAAGAAGCCGCCTTCGCCTGGAACGAATCCGAGAAAGGCCAGTTCAATACGGACTACTTCCCGCCGATCCACATTCCCACCGTACCGCACGACCCGTGGGTCCATCGCAATATCCCAATCCCACCCGGCATCCTTAACGAAGTCATCGGCATCATCAAAGACAAAATTAACGCCGGTACCTATGAACCCTCGAATTCGTCATACCGCTCCCGCTGGTTCTGCGTTTTGAAAAAGGATGGGAAGTCTCTTCGAATCGTCCACGATCTACAGCCGCTTAACGCCGTCACTATCCGCGATCCCGCCGTACTGCCCATGACCGAGCACTTGGCTGAGGCCTTTGGCGGCCACTCTTGCTACGCTTCCTTCGACCTCTTCGTCTCTTTCGACCAACGCCTCGTCCACCCCTCGTCTCGTGACTATATGACCTTTCAGTCTCCACTCGGAACGCTTCGACTTACGCGGATTGCTATGGGATACACAAATTCCCCGCAGATCCTACACGGTGACTCTACGTACATCCTCCGTGACGAAATCCCTCATCTTGCCGTTCCGTATATGGACGATATTCCCGTCAAAGGGCCTCCAACCCGCTACGAGCAACCCGACGGTACCTACGAGACTATACCCGAGAACCCGGCAATCCGACGTTTCATTTGGGAACACTTCCAAGGTGTCAACCGCGTCATCCAGCGTTTCCGCTATGTCGGAGGTACCTTCAACGGCAAAAAACTCGAGTTGTGTCGACCCTCAGTCATCGTTGTTGGCCACCGATGCACATATGAAGGAAGAGTAGCCGACGACTCCAAAGTACAGAAGATTCGCGATTGGCCACTGCCGACCAACCTCACCGAAGTTCGCGCCTTTCTCGGTATCTGCGGCATCTTGCGTATTTTTATCAAGGACTTCTCGCTTCACTCCCGACCCCTCGTCCGCCTTACCCGCAAAGGTATACCCTTCGAATTTGGTGAAGAAGAAGAGACCGCCGTCGACTACCTCAAAAACGCCGTCATTACATCGCCAGCGCTGCGCGCTATCGACTACACGCGTGAATGGGAAGTGATTCTCGCCGTCGATTCATCCGTTCTTGGAGTCGGCTTCGTTCTTATGCAAATCCGCGCCGACGGAAAGCGCTATCCGAATCGCTTTGGTTCAATATCGTGGAACGAACGCGAAGCCCGATACTCCCAGTCCAAGCTCGAACTCTACGGCCTCTTCAGGGCCCTCCGCGCCTATCGGATTTTCATTATCGGCGTCCGCAACCTCACCGTTGAAGTCGACGCGAAGTACATAAAAGGGATGCTCAACAACCCCGACATTCAGCCCAATGCAACGATCAACCGATGGATAGCCGGCGTGCTCTTATTTGACTTTAGACTCGTTCACGTACCCGCTTCCGCACACGGTGCACCCGACAGACTCTCCCGACGTCCCCGCGCTGCAGAAGACCCCGAGGAGATCAACGATTCCGACGATTGGCTCGACCACTCCTATGGTTTCTTTATGGAAGTCGTCAACTACCGACCCGTCCCCATACCGTCTAAGCCAATTGCCGTATGCGGCCGCTGCCGTGCCACAGCCGACCGACTCCAAGAATTACCCGCCGTCCTCGTCTACACAAATCAGGAAGCCGTATCTGACATACCACGATCCGATAAAGCCCGCGCGGCCAACGCTCGTCTTGCCCTCGTCGAGACTTGGTTACGAGATCTAACCCGACCCGCGAACTTCACGGACGAAGAATACCGTCTGTTCCTACGATACGCCCTTGAATTCTTCGTCACCGATAACAAGCTTTGGCGCAAAGACCGTCACGGAAAACACAAACTCGTCATACCGCCCGACCGCCGGCTTCAGTTACTCAAAGACGCTCACGACTCTCTCGGCCACAAGGGTATATTCTCCGTCCGCGCTCGGCTACTCGATCGTTTCTGGTGGCCGCACCTCGACCACGACGTTAAGTGGTACGTCCAGTCTTGCCATCAGTGCCAAGTACGGCAAATGCGTTGTCATCACATTCCGCCCACCGTCGCTACACCGGCCTCGCTATTTCGTAAAGCGTATGTCGACACAATGTTTATGCCACGATCCGGCGGCTATCGATACATCGTCCAAGCCCGTTGCTCCCTGTCCGCCTACCCTGAGTTCCGCATGTTACGCCGCGAGACCAGCTCCACCATCGGCACGTTTTTGTTCGAAGACATCTTATGCCGTTGGGGCGCTCTCGAAGAAATCGTCACCGACAACGGCAAGCCGTTCGTAGAAGCGCTCGACTATCTCGCCTCCCGCTACGGTATCCGCCACATCCGCATTTCGCCCTATAACTCACAAGCGAACGGACCCGTTGAGCATCGCCACCTAGATGTCCGGGAGGCCATTATGAAAAGTTGTGACGGAGATGAAAAGAAATGGCACACCGTAACCCACTCCGTATTTTGGGCCGAACGGGTCACGACACACAAAAGCCTCGGATACTCGTCCTACTACATCGCACACGGAGTAGAACCGCTTTTTCCATTCGATTTTGCCGAAGCTACGTACATGGTTCCGACGCAAGATACGATGTCTACGACCGACCTCATAGTCATCCGCACCCGACAACTTCGTAAATGAGAAGCCGACCTCGATCGGGTCAAAGAAAAGCTTACCAAATCTCGGCTCGCGTCCGCCCGGCAATTCGAGCAGAAATACGCCAACACGATCAAAGTTTACGACTTCGAACCCGGTAACCTCGTTCTCGTCCGAAATTCACGTATCGAAATGTCTCTCGATCGTAAAGCAAAACCGCGGTACTTTGGACCCATGGTTGTCGTCAGGAAAACAGAAGGCGGATCCTACATACTCGCCGAACTCGACGGTGCGGTTTCTAAATCTCGATTTGCCGCTTTCCGAGTCGTACCCTACCACGCCCGCTCAAAAATATCGATACCATTGGACGACTTCTTACAATACCCCGATGCCGACGATACCGATTCAAACGATCTTGATGATCCGACGTACCCGCCCTCTATAGACTCCTCACCCGACGACGATTAAGCATTTCATTTATATTCTGTCCATGTTATACCCCCATTTTATTTAGTTCCTCTTAGTTTTCTAACGATATGACGAATGATGCGAATAGTCCTATGTCTTCGGGAGCCGATCGGCTTTCCTTAGCTGGGTGAACAAGCTGACACGTCTTTTATCTACACGATATATTTTTTATATATACAACGGGCTCGTTATTTTTATATATATATTTTACAGGCGGCCGGTCTCATAATCCCGCTTCAACATCGCCAACCTTGAGGTCGACCGTTCGAGATCGACGCGAAGCCGCTGGAACTCTTGACCGAAGTGGACGAGGTGACGGTTGACATTGGTGCCCAGGGCTCCCAGCTCCTCCGTAAGGACCGCTAGCCGCGCCGACACTTGCTCGTAATTCTCCATCGTCAAAACGAACGGGTTCGCTGCCGAGGCCGTCCTAAGCCTTTTCGTCGGCCGCTCTTCCTCCGACTCCTCGTCGTCTTCGTCATCGTCCTCGACCGACTCCACGTCCTCGACCCGCGGTTTGCTCGTAGAGGCCCGGGCAGGCCTACTGCGGATGGGCTTTGTCGTGAACGACAACGGCTTCCTCGTACCGGCCACGACCTCTTTGCCCTTTCCGGTATCCACCTTGCGCCGACCCCCGCCCGTCCGGTGTGTAGCGTTAGTACATCTCTTCTTCAGCCTCCGGCATCGTTCGCACACGTAGCCCGTGACGCCTCGACACGCCTCTTGCGCCTTGACGCAGTTGGTGCAGGGTTGTAGGGGAAACGGCCCGGTGAACTGTTACCAGGATCAGTAACTAAAGAACATATGAACCGACACAAGAACTCACCGTTGTACCAGCCAAGTCTCCGGTCTCTACGCCCGGCGTATCTACGTCTTCTACATCGGCCGGTGTCTCTGGTGCCGGGTCGACGGGGCCTTCCTCTGGCTCAATTGCGGCTTCCCCTTCCGGAATCGACTCAGTCCTTGGTTCACCCGCGTTTGCTTCAGCTCGCCGTTCTTCGCTGAGCCGCCGCCGATACGCGGCTCCATCCCTTTCAACCCGGTCCGCTTCTTGATTCCAGTGCTGCTCGTGTTGTTCTATTCTAAGCCGCTCTCGCCTTTCCTCTGCCGCCTTTCGCCTTTTCTCCGCCTCCACTCGTGCACTTGCCTCTGCCATCCGTCTGGCCTCCTCTTCCCGCGTAGCCGCTTCTTCATCCGCCCGCCGTCTGGCTTCTTCCTGTTCCTGCCTCTCCCGGTCCGCCGCTTCTTTCAGCCACTCTTCGACATCGTTGGCGTACGATTGGCGGTCGGCCCATAACGGTGGCGTTACTGGCCTCGTACCACCAGCTCGGAGTTCCGCGACGATTCCATTGTAAGCGCGCTGGCGGGACGGCATGAGCTATCTTAGGACACGCGTAGTCAATAAGGAAACTCACCAGCGCCTTCTTGCGGCCGCTTAACCATTGTTGGGCCATCCCCTCGTTGCCGTCCACCATCGTTACGAGGTCGTCGCTATGAAACACGGTGACCGCGTTGACGGCCTCTTCGTAGTCCGCCCGGACATCGGATTCGATGCTTTCGATGAAAGCGAGGAAGTTGTCGTAGACTTGGGACATTGTGAACGTGTGATGGTGTAGAGGAAAGGTCGGATCAACAACGAGGAAATTTTTATTTTTTTTACTTTGCCGTTGTTTGGCCGCTCACGTGATTGGCCACATTCGCGACCCGCATTCGGAGACTCCATATTCTCGACCACGGATGGTCTCTATTAGAAGACCCAAGGAGATGTAGAGGGTCCTCGACCCTCTGAGGCCGTAACATCGATATCTAGCGAATCCGCTCGAACCCGACGTCTCTAGCAATCTACGCTCGAACCCGACGTAACCCGACGCAACCCGATGCATACCGACTAGCACGGCCGCTCACGTACCTGGTCGGTCTATCTCATAAACTCACGGAACTTCAAATATCAAAGATAGATCTCATCGGACTGGGATCCCGACATCGGACTTGCCTCATTCACGCCTAGCGTCTCCCTTATGGGGATATAGTAAAGTATATTGCATCTTTTACGGTTTTTCATATCTTCCACCCATTTTCCCTGTCATCGTCGCCTTGCAACGCTCTTCCTACTTCCCCATTTTTATTCTCCTTTGTCTCCTCTCATCGGCCGAGGACTCTCGTCCGAATCTAGGTACACAAATTTGTAGTATAAAAACGGTGCCCAAGCGCCGTCTCAAAATAAGAAACCAGTTCCCCCATTTCCTCTCTCTGAGAATTAAGTCTCTCAGTAAATTCCATCGCACACATTGCTCGTCGGATTCCTCGACGCCCTCCCCGTCGTTCTACCGCCTTTATCTCTACGTTTCTCGACACCCGACACCCGACCCACCGTACCCGACATCGTCGGCTTCGTCGGCTTCGATCGGTCTCGATAGATTTCAGTAGTTTACTCGGCGGCTTCTTACTTTTTATATCCTATTATCTTACTGAAGCTTGTTAGACTATTCCTAGTCACTTCTACGCTGACCCCTCAGGCTTAGGATCATTATTCCGCAGCCACCCCGACCTCGCCTTTACACCGCAACCGCAACCATGACGATGGCACCCGCAACGATGGCACCCGCGACAACGGCAAGCCACGACGACGGCAAGGCACGACGATCGCAAACGACAATGACAAGTCACGACGATCGCAAACGACAACGGCAAGCCAGGTGATGGCAAACGACGACGACGGCAAGCGTGGCGGCAACAGACAACGAAGGCAAAGAGAGGAGCAGCGGGGGTGGTGCACCCACCACCCGCTGCAACAGGTATGTCTTCCTTTATTGTAATTATACATTGCTACGCTACTGACTACAGCCGCAGATGCTCCCTGTTATGGATCGCTTCTGCAGCAGGCTCCGGCAACAATCAACTTATCTAGGTGGGGGGTTTCCAGGGGAGAGATCAGCAGTTTTCATTGTTGCTTATAGCTAAGACAACACTGCTAAGAAGAGGGGGTCAAGGTCTAATGTCATTGCGAGCCGTGGGGGTTACCCAAAACAAGATGAGTCTGCCCCAAGAACCAGACTAAACGTAAAGAAAGGAAAAGAAGAAAAAGTCCGAACCAACAACAAGAACAGTATATATAATGACTGGTCTTGAGGGGAGGTAAACAGAAATACAACCATGAAGCCACAACATGTCCAACTCTACCATGTGTTCATCATGAGGCGTACATGAGGCGTCCTCATGTCAATGTTCTCGCGATCCAACTGGAGGCCCGGGTGTCGTTAAGGATAGAAGAGGTCCGGATGACTCGGATGATTTGTCATCAGATCATGTGACATGCAGAATTGCTAATTCAGGGTCTACACTTGCTGTAATGGGCAAGTGCGCAGTTTGGCAAGTGCATTGCACAGTCAGGTCGAAGATGGGTATCGTCCAGTGTGAGGCTGGTGTTGAGAGTGTCTTGAGGTAGCGTGGATATAGCGGCAAGGTTGGTATGAAAGAAAATGAAGGAATGTGTGGAGGAAAAAACCAACTGGGACAGTGGGCTAGTCGAGGTCAGACATGTGAACAGCATAAGCTGTACCGGATGATGATGTCTGTGTCAATGACATATCGAGGGGCGGTGTCTTGTCCTGTGTGTGGAACAACATGGTCCACCTGATGTCAGTATTTGTCCAAGAAAGGGTATCATTGTAAACGAGTGTGGGAGGTATCAAGATAATAGATGGAAAAGGATTAATGAACGTGGGTCCAGGTTTCGAGTCATGGCATGAGTGACAAGCTGTGGGAACAAGTCGTCGGGTACTGCATTGAAGCGGTGTCGTGCGAACAATAAATGATAGGGGTCGGTTCACTGTTTGGGAAGTCGTATGGTCTGTGGTCGAAGTCCAAAAGAATGTGCTTCGGCGATGGTCGGATTAGAGAGAACAGTGAAATGCCTCGTGATCGGGGATTGTTCAGAATTCGCATGCAGGTGAGGAATGTCGTCGGATCATCAGGGAGGATAATGGTGGGCACAGGGTATGAATATGGAAACCAAATATCCGGGAATGGCAATTGTCAATTACGTGTTGATATATTGTTGAGGTGGAAGTCAGAAGTATCAATGGCGGAAGGGTTTCGGTGCCGATGCCAAAGATAGATCATAACAAGGTAGAAACCAATCAGGAAGGTGATGGCAATGCTGCCAATAACAATTACGGTAATGAGCTGTGTCGGGAGTACAGCCATTGTGATCGGTTTGTCGTGGGATAGCGTAAACAAGATATCGAAGGGAAAAGACAATGTCGGTGACGTCCATCGGCAAGGAGACTATTCAGGTACAACAAGGTCATGTGGTATATGTCCATGGTCGGTCTGGATTGTTCTAGAAGCAGGGACAAAAAGAGAACAAGAATAAGAAAATACAAGGATGTCCAAATGAAGAAACAATGACGTTGAAAGGAAGACAAAGGACAAAATGAAATGAAAAAGGAAGGTGTGCAGTGCAGAATCGTCATGGTGGGTATCGGAATGGGCATCGGGGTTGGAAGCAGAGTTGGAAATGTAACACTCCCCAACCCCCACCCCCACCCCCACCCCCCTCAACCAGTGGGCCAACGGCAGATGCCAAGAGCAGTGCTGGCCAAACAGCCACCAGCCTGAGACACGCTGGCAACGGCATGCCCTCAACCCACCTCGCGAACCTAGTGTTGCCGAAGTTCAGTTCGGTCCGGTTCCGACCCTTTTTGGCGGAACCGTGAACTGAACTTCGGGTCCGGTTTGGCGCATGGCCAAACCCGGACCCAGACGGCGTCGAACCGTCTCTTCGTGTTCGGTCTGGGTTCAGACGCGGTCTGAAACCCAGACCGAGGTGGGCTCACCCCGTCCGTTCTCCTCGCGAATGGCAGGCACGTATCAATAGATACGGCGCTGCACTTCACGAGGTAGATGGATGCGGGGGAGCCCTCCGGTGTCCCCAAGGGATGTGGAGGGACGGGGTCTTGTCCTGTGGTCCCTGCATAGCATTGCTGGCGCTGCTGCTGCCAACCGTTGTCCTCGTCGGGGCGGTGGTATGGTTGTGGTGGTGTTGCTGCCACGGCTGCTGCTGCTGCTGCTGCTGTCGCCGTTGCTGCTGCCACTGCTGCTGTTGTCGCCGTTGCCGCTGCCGCTGTTGCTGCTGCTGCTGCTGCTGCTGGCCGTCGCCGTCGTCGTTGCCATGCCACCGCTGGTGGTGGTGTTGCAGCTGTCCCATGTCCATTGGCATTGGATGGCTTGGTGCAGCAGCAGCAGCAGCTGCTGCTGCTGGCACTGCTGCTGTTGTCCTCTTCGGGTGGTGGTATGGTCATGGTGGTGTTGCTGCCACGGCTGCTGCTGCCGGCGTTGCTGCTGTTGCCGGCGTTGCTGCTGCTGTTGCAGGCGCTTCTGCTGCTGCCAGCGCTGCTGATGGCCGTTGCCGTCGTCATTGATGCTGTTGCCGTTGCCACCACTGGTGGTGGTGGTGGTGGTGGTGTTGCGGCCATCCCGCGTCCGTTGGCATTGCGTTGGCGCTGGGATCCATGTTGTGCCAGGTCGTGTGCGTCGCGGTCAAGTTGCCTGTGGCAGATAATATTAGTCAAGTTAAGAAATTTTATGAGACTTACCTGTGTTCATGAACGCGACAATGTGTCGCGTTCATTGGCCTTGTGTTGTTGCGGTGTTGGTGAAGAAAACCTACGTGTAATGGTCACATGATACTGTTTACCACGAAAAAGTAAGTAAAAGAAATACGAAAAACAAATGAAATAAATACCTTAAAAATATCCACGTTCGCAGTTTGGACGCGGTTTGGAGCCATTCAGGAAATCCGGCAGGCCTCGAAACCCAGAACTGAACCCGTGGTCCGGTTCAGCACTTGGCTGAACTTAGACTGAACCTAGGGTTCGGTTCAGGGTTTGAACCGGGTTCGGCTAGGTTTGGAACCGAACTACGGCAACACTACGCGAACCGGCGTCACCATGCCAATTGACACCGGCACCGCGTCCGCGAGGATACCACCTAGGAGACGAGGGGGAGATGAGGAGGAGATGAAGAGGCCCACCCACGTCACCTCGCGAAGATGCAGCGCGATGTCAATTGACGTCAGTGCTGTGTTTGCGAGGTAATGGGAGGTTGGGCCCTCTGGGGTAGACCCGTGGGTAAACCCGCGGGTTACCCGTACCCGTGCCACGGGTACGGGTATGGGTAGCCGTGGAATACCCACGGGTTACCCGTGCCAATCACTAAATCCAACTATGATTGGGAACTCAATGACGGTGACAAGGACATCGCTATGGAATAATTATGTATGTACTTCGGTAAGTGTAATCTTTCAGGACTGAATTCATGCTCATTCCCTATCCCAGCTGTTTCAAGTATCAAATTCAATTCCGCAGCATTCCCTGCAATATATCCTAGTCTCGATACTATCCACATCCTATCCTTCCAGCCACGAGTCGTGCAAATCCATTTTGTTTTCACCACTTAGTACATGTTCTCCTTTCCGCCCTCAGGCCAGTAGTTCTCAACTCGTCACGATTTTCCATTGCTTGGTCATTTGTTGTGACATTTTATTTACCATTTCTTTTTTTGCTGCAATGAATTTTTTTGCCACATTGAAAAACCAGATATGCCTGGAAAAGTGTGAACAACTTTTATCCACTTTTATCTACTTTTATCCACTTTTCAAAGCAAAACTGACCTTTTACAGGATAAGGGACTCGGCCTGGAAAAGGTGAAGCTCTTTTCTCCTTTTCGTCCTTTTCCCCCTTGGAAAGGGTGAAAAGGGCCCACAAAGGGGATATGTAGTTTTACTGATGCACAAACCAGATGATGAAAGTAGATGATGACATCACATCATTCTGACATTAGATTGCGTGCTCGGTTCCTAGGTGTATATATAGTGTCCAATTGTGTATGATAGATACTTGACTGGAAATACTACAGCATACATCAGTTCTTCATTGCTCCTTAACTAACTTAACTGCCTCTTAAAGAGAGTCCCTAACAGGACATATCTGTATTCACCAGTCCATTTTATCATCAGGAAAACACCTTTCCACTTAACGTGACTTAATGTGACTTAAAACGTGACTTAAGATGCAATAAGATGGGTTAAGACCGTTAAGTCAGTAAGACCAATTAAGAAGGTTCTTATGCTAAAATTTCGTTAAATTTAACTTACTAATTTTATATGAATAAATTTATTTTTATTATTAATAAATCGTTACCGATACTGGTACCATTATAGACGCTAATACCACTGCCTGGTCCTGATGCCAGCTGGTGCCGTGCTGCTACTGGTCTGTATGGTACTGGGGGTCAGGTGCCGTGCTACTAGATGCCAGTTCACGGATGCGATTGGCGAGCTGTGATATCTTCTCATGTAGTTCCTGTGTAGAGGCAAGAACGAACCTATGAAGCAAGAAGTTAGGAGTGTCGAGGGAATTCGCAACATGTAGTCATCGATTTCCTTGCCCAGTTTCCAAAGAACCCTGTGGAGCATATCAAATTCTTGAGAGCCAATACTTGGAGAAATGCTACTAAAACACACACGTCGGGGCAAATTCAGCGCAGGAGAGCCCGTGTTGGAGCAGTGCTGGCAGTGCTGGTGCCGGTGTGGTGCTGGTACTGGCACCAGTGTGGTGCCGGCGCTGGCACAGTGCTGGTGAGAGAGGGGGCGGAGTGAGAGGGAAGGTGGGAGTGCAGGAGTGCTGATGCCATGCTGGCGTGGGGCTGGTATTAGGGTCAGTGCTGACGCTGGTGCCCATGCTGCGCTGGTACTGACCTGCTGATACTGGCGGAGCCGTCACCGCTGTCCTTGTCGCTGTCCCTGCCGTTCTCGTCACCATTCTCGTTGTTGTTTCTGTCCTCATCCTCGTTTCCACTGTCCTCATCCTGGTGATCACCACTGGCACTGGCACCCTTCTTGCTATCCTTGCCGTCACCATCATCGCCATCATCATCTTCATTGTTGTGGCCCTGAGCGGGATGCGTCAATGGGAAGGGAAGGAATTGCGCTCATGGCTGAGACAAAAATGAACAAGGACCAAACAAAGGTAAAGTATGGACTTAGCGTTTTTTTTGCACGCCACACCCTCTCAACATTACGATGGCAATGATGGACACAACGGCGAGATGGTGAGGGTTCTAGAGTAGCAAGAGAAAAGGTTAGTTGTCCCAATAGTTTCGCCTCATCCTAGCTGCCAGCACCCACACCATGGCATGGCACCAGCACCCAGGACCAGTACTGGCGCTGGCAGCAATGCCAGTGATGGCGCCAGGACCACCACAGCACCAGCACTATCACTGGCACTGGCATGGTCACCACTCACCAGCCGACTACCTAGTTCCAATCAGGACAAGTGAGATGGCGACAAGGATGACAGGACAAGGGCAGTTATCACGGCAACAGCAGGAACGGCACCCAGTCATCAGCACAACAATGGCACTCCCTCAGGCTGCCCGTCACTCAAGTTAATATTTTTTATGGTTCAAGTTGTCTTAGTGTATCTTAAATTTTAATGGTCGTCTTAAAATTTAACGGTCATCTTAATCTGTCTTAAAACTCCTTAACTTGTCTTAATTACTTCTTTAAATTTTAAGTTTGGATTACAGCCTATTCGGAAAACCTTGTCCTAAGTCTAATTTTTTTTTTTTTTTTGAATGTCCGACCGGTAGCCACCGACATACAGCAATGCGCGACTTTTGAACTAATTAGGCAATATAGACTTAGATAAGATTTGGATGTTTAGTATTGGATCTCATGAAATACTGTACCAATTTACATGATGTGAGAGAGAAAGTTTATCTGTTTTATGAGGGCTAGTCTCTCCTACATTTACTTTTTAAAAATATCTAGTTTTTTAAATGTTATAGGTGAAATATCACTATCAAAGGTTATCTGCTTGACTTGTGCAGTTAATAGCTTCACAAGGAATGCTCAGGTCAACATGGTTTTAGGGAGAAATTTGCTCCATGTTCAATGGGCTAGAAAATTATTTTGTGCATTGTTTAGTTTTGAAGGAATAATAGATTGTAACAGATGGATATTTTGGTGAATGTTGTCAAATACTTCCTAAGATCAAAGAAATGTATAAATAATTGTTATGTGATCTTCTAGCCCATTGAACATGGAGCAAATTTCTCCCTAAAACCATGTTGACCTGAGCATTCCTTGTGAAGCTATTAACTGCACAAGTCAAGCAGATAACCTTTGATAGTGATATTTCACCTATAACATTTAAAAAACTAGATATTTTTAAAAAGTAAATGTAGGAGAGACTAGCCCTCATAAAACAGATAAACTTTCTCTCTCACATCATGTAAATTGGTACAGTATTTCATGAGATCCAATACTAAACATCCAAATCTTATCTAAGTCTATATTGCCTAATTAGTTCAAAAGTCGCGCATTGCTGTATGTCGGTGGCTACCGGTCGGACATTCAAAATAAAATAAAAATTAGACTTAGGACAAGGTTTTCCGAATAGGCTGTAAGACAGCTAAGACGGATTAAGTCACGTTAAGTGGAAAGGTGTTTTCCTGATGATCACCAGACTTCATTTTCTCCCCATCTGAATCCTCATGGGACCACCTATTCGACAAGATCAATAGAATGCTCTCATTGTTGGTGCCCAGAGACACATGTCAAAGGTCAAAGGGGCAAAGCCACCCTCGACCTCATCACCAAAGGTGGATCACACCAGCAGGCCGTGCTGAGAGTGACTGAGTTGGCACTAGTCACTAGTCACTAGTGCTCGCTTTTCGAGGATCTCCACCACCCTGCCGGCCGTTGGGCTGATGAAAGATTAATGTTCTTTGCCCCAGCTTGCTTACCATCCAAGCAGTTCTCATCGCTGTGGGCATATGGCAACAGGGACTGGTCAGCCCTAAAAATGGAATGAGATAAGCGTGCCGTTCACACTTCCGATGCGGCATTGCATTAGGACCCGGGACACTACTCCTCTATCAATTAGTTTAGATATTCCTATGCCTGTTGGCGACAGTGGGCTTGCCCAGTATCTTTTTCATACTTTTTCATACTATATATATTATATATTCATCAATAATAGACTACGATACATGATAAACTGAGTGGAAAGGATAAAATGGGTGGGGTACAGTTGAAACCACTAAGAAAGGTGAGGTAGCATGGTAATAGGATTTAGCAAGGGTAGCAGGATGTACCTGAGGGGCAGGGGGTAGCGGAACACACCCAGGAGTAGCGGGATGTGCCCAAGGGGCAGCAGGGTAGCGGGACAGATCTGAGGAGCCATGGGGGGTAGCAGGACATGCCCAGGGGGCAGCAGAGGGTAGCGGGAGGGTGATGGGACGTACCTGCGAAGTGGCGAAGTGAAGGTGAGAGGGGCCCACAGGTCGGGGCACTCTGAGGGGTCGGGGAGTGGTAGGAGGGTACTTACTCGGGTGATTTGGCCCGGTTCCATCGTCAGAGACAACGGCCTCGCCCGCGATATCCTTACCCCCATCCAAGGCGGCCCATCGTCATCGTCGTTGCTGCTGTTGTCGTCGTCCGCTTCTGCATTCGTTGTCATTGCTGCCACCGGTTCCTGGCCCCGGCACCCTTGCCCCCACCCGAGGCGGCCGTCATCGTCGTTGCTGCTGCCGTCCGCTTCTACTTTCGTTGTCGTTGCTGCCGTCGGTTTCTGGCCTCGGCATCCTTGCCCCCATCCGAGGCGGCCCATCGTCATCGTCGTTGCTGCTGCCGTCCGCTTCTGACTTCATTGTCGTTGCTGCCGTCGGTTTCTGGCCCTGTCCTCGGCATCCTTACCCCAATCCGAGGCGGCCTATGGTAGTCCACCCTGCAATGGAGAGCATTCAGACCTCCAATCACGGTTGTTGAGTTTAGGGAAGATTGCAGCCATGGACGGCGTTTGACGCCATCCTGCTATCATCTCGTCATCGTTCCAAGGTATTGCCCCACCCATCTCCATTGATGTACGCTGGCCCGCTTAAGGTGGTTCAATCGAATCCCGGCCACCGTGGTCGTTGTAGCAGCGATACATGTATAGCAGCCAGTTAGCATCGTGACAAGGCAGTGACTGAGCAAGTGACACGTGTTCGTGCTTTCAACGATGTCTCACTCGAACCAACACAAACCATTGCGTACGTACAGGCAAGAGTCACCCATCCATGAATCTCATGCCACATTCTAGCTCCTGAGCAGGTCTTAGAGCCATTTGTTCGCCACTACTGGTCTCTCGGTTTGCCTGACACAGCCATCCTCAGACATGTTCGGGACCATTACGATTCAGCCATCTATGGGCTTAGGTACCGTGTTTTGTATCATTCTAGATTAGCTGACTTGGATATCTTGTTCCGCCAGCCTCAAATCCCTCAAACGACTCCGAAAGAAATGGGGGCTATTGAGTACACGGCAGCAGCAACATTCACCTGAGACTATTGCACCCTTTGTTGCCGAAATTCGCTCGCGGTTTCCAACCATGGGAGCCCGCCAGATGGTATCTGTTTTGAGGCAAGACCACAATATAAAGGTTGCTGAGTGCATTTAGTTTTTTTCTTAAAATCACCGTTGACTTCCAATACTGATAGTTCACAAGGAAAACACTTTTGGATTGGCTCAACTTAGTGGAACGTGATGCTGTCAAGCAGCACTTGAAACGTCGGTTTAAGAGAAAGCGATTTTGGGCAGCTGGAGTAATGGATCTTCTTGTGTTTGATCAACATGACAAATGGAAACGCTTTGGACTGTGGTTGCACATGGGCCTTGACCCATTTTCTGGCTGGTTGGCATGGTTGAAGATCTGGTGGACTAATCGTAATCCTCGTCTCATCACAAGTTATTATCTGGAAGCAGGACGAGTGTTGGGTGGTATGGCCTTCTTTTCAAATTATTTGTGGCTGACACTTTACTATCAGGTGTTCCACTCATCACACAGAGTGATCTGGGCTCGGAAAACTATGGCATTGCAAATTGCCACACTCTCATCCGCCACCGCCTCGATCCTGCCCTCTCCGACACTATTCAACATCGTTGGAAACGGGATAAGATGAATGTTAAGCCTGAAGCAGGCTGGTCTCAGTTACGGCGCCAGTTTACACCTGGATTTGAGGACATATTAGATTCTGGCTTTAATAGTGGCTTATATAATGCCGATGACCCTCTTGAGCGGTGAGTACGGTTATTTTCTTAAGTGAATCTAATGTACTTTTATGAGAATAGACTTATCTTCCGTTGGCTTGCCATCCACTGACTTCAAGCTGAGCTTGATGCTTGGATGCGAAGGTTCAATTCAACACCTCGACGAGCTGACAAGAATAAAGTTTTACCTTGTGGAATCCCTGACCTCATTGCTGCCAAACCGCATCTGTATGGCACATGTGATTTTAAGGTAGTGTCTTCTACATCACATGAAATCTAAACTGAATTACTTTGGCAAGATTATCGTGCCCCCGGAGTTGTTTGACGAGATGGAAAGGGAATGGGCCAATCCAAACAATCCTGTCTTTTTACTTGTTCCAACGGCCTTCGAAGCATGTGTGGTTCCCATCTATAATGGCATTGGACGGCCAGGAGTTACTTCGACAACATTTTGGGACATATATGCTGCAATACTGGCTGGATTCCGAAATATTCCAGACAACCCATTGCTGGATGAATCTCTACGTGACGTACAAGCCGAAGTCGATGAAATTGAGCTTCTTTCAGGCCTACGGGATTTACCTCATGGCGACAGTAATGTTGGTGAGCTTGGCTATTGTTACATGGGTGGATTAGCCAATCCTCCTACCATGGATGAGGAGGGTAATATAGACATGCGGGAATACGCCTACTTCACGCCATCTGAAGATTCCTCATAGTTTCTTATGACAATAAAAAAAATCTTTTTAACCGAGGGAAATTACCAATGTGTGAAAATTTGACTGGATTTTGGCTTCATTCTATCATCATGTATGCTGCATGCTTCACTAATCCTGACTCAACCCAAGCCGTTATTTGTGGTCGGAAGGAATGCCGAGTAAGGGTCTTCCCACCAGGCACCAGTCTCGAGTATCTGTACAGTGCCGATCCTACTCGTCCTGGAAGAGCTGTTTGCAGTGAATGTTATTCTTATTATGTTAAAAAGACAACCACAATACATAGAGGTCTGTATCTGTCATTCAATTCTCTAAATCTTCTTCACCCTTCCTGTCATTCTAGATGAAGATCAGAATGGGTTGCAAATTTAAAAAAAAGAGGTTCACACCCAGGTCGCACAAGCACAATGAGGAGGTATATCTTTTCAATCCGTTCCTTACCCTTTCTCCAAATTGAATCAAATTTCAGGGCCGTCTCACCCTGTGCAAGCCATCGGAGATCCTCGTCTGCTGATGCCTCCCCCGGCTCTTCCATTTATTCAGCAATATCACGCTCCCCAGAAAAGTAGCGGGACATACCCTACCATACAGTTGCCAGGACAGCAACCATCATTTGTTCCAGCGATGTCAAAAGTTTTGCCAGCTGGATATACGAGTAACCACGCTGTCTATGCCTTGTTGCGAGATAAGATGGCAAAGCAGGCATACGCAAATAATGCCGGTGAGGTAGTGACAGTGGAATGCCAATTAGTGCACATTCCTCTCGGAAAGACGACAAAAGTCTTACTTGGTGTATGTCATAACTTTTTGAGCAATTACCCTCCTCATGCTGAATAACAGGGGATTTTTGAAGCAATCGACAATATTCCAGTTCATATTGGAGCAAAAGACTTGAAAGATATGGCGTTCATGGCGATAGAGCGGCTAGGGATGGATTTTTCAAAGGGTTTCCCCTTGCACATTGCCGATGTTATATTGCGTAACAAAGACTGGGTGCCTTTAACCCAGGAGAGAGGTGCCATTTCTACCCAATTCTTTAGACAAGCAAAGAACGGTGCACCAAAATTCCGCACCGGGAAATGTTTGATCTATCTCCATGTGCCAGACAAGATATTTTCCGACTTCGAAGTATGGAGTGATGCGCTTGAAAATGACAAAGATGTATGTGTAATCAGTTATACCTCATGTGGATGCTTGCTTACCGCAAGTATGAGAATAGGCTGCCGAAAAAAGCCCTAACATACCAGGTGACAAGTACCCAGATCCGGCGCTGGCAACTACAGCACATCAGGAAAACATACCGAGTCAACCTGCATTGGCACAGGATGAGCCTCTTTTTCTTCCTGAGGCAACTGGACCGGATTTGCAAAGCTATAACAAACGCTGCAGGACAATCTCCCACCCCACAGAGGTATCCACTCAAAGTCCTCCGAAGACGCCTCCACAAAAGCGATTCCGATATGTAGGGGACAACTCTCCAGACCTAGTGTCCCCTGATAAGACAGTCCTCCGATCAGCCCTTCGTGCTCAGCATCGTCCTTCAAAGAAGGAGATTCGGCAGCTTTGTAAGTTTCAAGCCTTCAGCGTACATTTGCACATCATTCTGACAAAATGAACAGTGGACATGAAATCAATACCAGTCTGTCTTTATTTCGTCAAGCAAAAGAATCTTGAGGAACTCATGAAAGAATCCCACTACCAGGACAATTTGGACTGGAATCGGCCAAAGCAGGTTTACCTGCACCTAAATATGAGTCCTGGGCAACAGTTATCAGGAGGTTTCAAAATGGCTTATCTTGGAACGGCGAGCGAAACTGTATTTGGGGAGAGTGTGGATGTTTGCGTTAAGCAGATATTCACATCGAAAAAGAAGGAAGTGGTCAACTCATTTGGACGTCATGTCTTCGTTGAACAGAAGATTGCCGTTGATAGCCATTTACAACTGAGGGACCTCACCACCGAAATCACTTGTTTCATTTGGGCCCATGCCTTGTTAGAATTGGTTTACCGATTCATCGATAAGCAGATTGCAATCCGTGGAAAACCACCGATGTCAATCCCTGATATGCGGTTCGTTCAGTCAGCACTAGCCTATGAGCAGGGAGGGGAAAAGAGGGTTTTCCTTGTTGAAGAAGTTGTCGCAGCTGAGACTGAAGGACCGTTTCGAAAGTACATTCATAATGGATCAGCATCTCCGCTCTTCTTCGGCCACAATGAGGATGTCGAGCGGGCAGAATTTCTTGCATTTTCCCAGCATGTTCAGTACTGGAAGACAAGCAAACTCGTGTTTGTGACAGACTATCAGGGTGTGTGTGTATTTTTTCAACAGTTTCGAGCATGCTCACACTCCATTGTCCCTGGCAGGAGGCGATCATCTGTTGTCAGATCCACAAATCGTGACGGACAGGTGAGTATTTATTAACTTTATCTTGAATATGCTTGACCAAGATCTGCTAGTTCCCTTGGCATGCTGTTTGCATCTGGAAATCTCGCTGAAGCACACGATCAGTTCAAGAACGATCATTTTTGTAACAAATTTTGTCACTATTTCGACTTGCCTACTGAATACACCGAGTCCACAGTGGCCACACCCGAAGGTCCCGAACCCATTGGTGATGTTCAGAAGGGGTACGAGACTTCAGGCTCTTCATTGATGAACATACCGGTAGGACAACCCAGATCCGGTAGAGTCTTAATTGACCCAGGCCTTGAAACTCGCGAAATGTCAATCTCAGCTATATCCATTCATCCTAGCCAAACCACCTAATGGTGATTCCCACTATTAAATAATGTGAGTTCGTACCCTTGCTGTTTCGGAAAAGAACTCAAACTTGTTTTGACAGCATCCAGACAGAATTGCGGCCAATTTGCGGCCATTGACCATGCTCCGGAATCATCGTTTTGGACCTCCTTTTGGTGCACTATACCCTGGTTATTTCATTGCCCTGTCTGCTATGACACTCACTCATTTGGACTCGTTTTCTCGATAATTGCCGTAGTCATTCCTTTGTCGTGTCATCTTAAAATCGTCCATATAAAATTGTCTGTCGCCCTTTCCTAATCCGTTTGTTTATTTGGGCGCACTGTCCAAGCAGTCCGTCCAAATAATGTACAAACATCATTGTCATTACAAAGCGACTTAGCAATTGTCATGACGGTCACTCTAAGCAGAAAACTAGCGCACCACGCCACACTTTTTGAAACCGTAGTGAGTGCATCTATTAGTGAAAGCGGACGGAAAAACTCACGCCTCAGGCTTACGCCTGTTCCATAACCGACTCCGTTGCAGAGTGAACTACTGTAGTCCGCCTCGGATGGGGGTAAGGATGCCGAGGACAGAAACCGACGGCAGCAACGACAACGAAGTCAGAAGCGGATGGCAGCAGCAACGACGATGACGATGGGCCGCGCCTCGGATGGGGCAAGGATGCCGAGGCCAGAAACCGACAGCAACAACGACAACGAAGTCAGAAGTGGACGGCAGCAGCAACGACGATGACGATGGGCCGCCTCGGATGGGGGCAAGGATGCCGAGGCCAGAAACCGACGGCAGCAACGACAACGAAAGTAGAAGCGGACGGCAGCAGCAACGACGATGACGGCCGCCTCGGGTGGGGGCAAGGGTGCCGGGGCCAGGAACCGGCGGCAGCAACGACAACGAATGCAGAAGCGGACGACGACAACAGCAGCAACGACGATGACGATGGGCCGCCTCGGATGGGGGTAAGGATATCGCGGGCGAGGCCATTGTCTCTGACGATGGAACCGGGCCAAATCACCTGAGTAAGTACCCTCCTACCACTCCCCGACCCCTCAGAGTGCCCCGACCTGCGGGCCCCTCTCACCTTCACTTCGCCACTTCGCAGGTACGTCCCATCACCCTCCCGCTACCCTCTGCTGCCCCCTGGGCATGTCCTGCTACCCCCACAGCCCCTCAGATCTGTCCCGCTACCCTGCTGCCCCTTGGGCACATCCTGCTACTCCTGGGTGTGTTCCGCTACCCCCTGCCCCTCAGGTACATCCTGCTACCCTTGCTAAATCCTATTACCATGCTACCTCACCTTTCTTAGTGGTTTCAACTGTACCCCACCCATTTTATCCTTTCCACTCAGTTTATCATGTATCGTAGTCTATTATTGATGAATATATAATATATATAGTATGAAAAAGTATGAAAAAGATACTGGGCAAGCCCACTGTCGCCAACAGGCATAGGAATATCTAAACTAATTGATAGAGGAGTAGTGTCCCGGGTCCTAATGCAATGCCGCATCGGAAGTGTCACCTCAGGAGTTCCAACATTTAGTTGGGGTCTAAAGTGGTTTCTAAAGTGAGCGGAAAAATATAATTTTTAGATTTACATTTAGGCCTAGCCTAAATATTGAATTTAAGTCACAAATAAATGTACATCTAAAGTATTTATTTAGTTTCATCTTTAGACTAGTTTTACAATTAAAATGATGACCTGTTCTAGATTGTGGAAGGAAAACAGAATTTCGCTACAAGTTTACTCAAATTTGCTAGTCTAAATTTAGGTATCATCCAAAGGCAGGCCAAAATTTAAACTTTCAGTGTGACTAAAATAATGGATTTAATAGTTATCAAAAAAAAATTTCGGCGGTTATCAACATTCCAAATTTCAATCAGAACTAAAGCTATTGCCCGCGCAATCGCCCACCCGTCGTCCACCCATCGCCCACCCATCGCCCACCCATCGCCCACCTCCCAATCATGACCTGAACCCAGCTCCGACATCGACAAAACCAATCAATTTTTTGTTTTCGACCTCACACCCACCGTGACGCCATCTTGCCATCTCTCCCGCTCCCGCTCATCCCATCCCCGGCATCTCCCCTGCCCAAGTATGACGATCTCCCACACCCCACGCCATCTCCCTCGCCCTCGCCGCCATTTCCCACCCTCGATTTCCTGCCAAGCCGTCGCCCACACCTCCGCCCTCCCCATCATCTCCCTTGTCCACACCCACGCCATCTCCCATCTCCCTCGTCGTCGTCGCCATCTCTCCTCACACTCGCCATCTCCCACACCCTTGTCGCCCACGCCGCACCCTCGTCGCACACGCGACGCTCTCATCGCCACGCCGTCGCCACGCTCTCATCGCCCACGCTCCCATCGCCACGCTCTCATCGCCCACGCTCTCATCGCCACACTCTCGTCGCCCACATCTAACCCATCCAAAATTGGATCCCCCATGGCCATGCCCGCGCCATCTCCCTCGTCCACACCCACGCCATCTCCCCACCATCCCATCCCATCACCACGCAATCTCCCACACCCTCTCGTCGCCCTCCCATCGTGCCCCCGCCATCTCCCTCACCCATGTCCACGCCATCTCCCTCACCCTCATCGCCAACGCCATCTCCCGCCAAGCCACCTCCGCCATCACCTCCCTCGCCCACACCCCACGCCATCTCCCACACCCTCGTCATCCACACCCTCGTCGCCCACGCCACACCCTTGTCACCCACGCCCACGCCATCTCCTCACCCTCCCACTCCCTCGTCCCCCACGCCATCTCCTCACCCTCCCACTCCCTCGTCCCCCACGCCATCTCCTCCCATCCCATCGTGCCATGCCCACGCCATCTCCCACACCTCATCACCTACACCCTCGTCGCCCTCCCATCCTATCGTGCCCCCGCCATCTCCCACACCCTCATCACCCACGCTCGTCACCCTGCCATCCTATCGTGCCCCCGCCATCTCGCTCTCATTCTGTCGTGCCCCCGTACACCCTTGTCGCCCCTGCCATCTCCCCCACCTGCCTCTCCCCCTACCTCTGTCATCACCTCACGAACCCCACCACCATGTCAATTGACGTTGGAGCTGGGCTCGTGAGGTAAGATTGGGAGATGGGTAGGCAATGGGTGGGCGACGGGCGGGCGACGAGCGGGCAATGGCGCGGGCAATAGCTTTAGATCTAACAACAACTTTGAATTTAAATAGCTGCCGAAAATCTTACATTTTGATAATTATTAAATTTATTATTTTAACGCTACCGAAAGTTTTAATTTTGGCCTGCCTTTAGGTGATGCCTAAATTTGGACTAGAAATTTGAGTAAACTTGGAACTAAATTATACTTTCCCCTTACAATATAGATCTGATAATTATTTTGATTGCAAGAATAACCTAAAGATGAAAATAAATAAATAATTTAGATATACATTTATTTGTGACTTAAATTCAATATTTAGGCTAGGCCTAAATGTAAATCTAAAGATTATATTTTGGTGCTAACTTTAGAAATCACTTTAGATCCCGACTAAATGTGGAAAGTCCTGATGTGTGTGAACGGCACGCTTATCTCATTCCATTTTTAGGGCTGACCAGTCCCTGTTGCCATAGTGGGCACTACGGTTGAGCACAAAAGTGGAAGGACAGTTCAACAATTTTACAATATTTAATTATTGTATTAGACTTCTGTCTTCAAATTGTTCGCCGAGAAAGCAGTAGCGGTACCAGTAGATGGATCAAGGGAGACATTGACAGCACCATTTCGCTTTCTAATAACCTTTCCCTCTTTCATTGTGGCCAAAGTGGTGTCGATAGCTGTTCCCAATCCAACACGGAGAAGGATGATGGTTGGCGCGATACCCTGTCAAGCTCAATGGTCAAGAATGAGTTTGCAAGGAGAGAAAAAGTGCACGAACGTAAACTTGTGCGGCTGTGGAGAACAAAATATTTTGGGTGGATTGACCAGTTAAGATCAAGACAGAAAGCACGAGCTGAGTGGCGGTGACCAATGCTCCGGATTCCAAGATCAGCGCAATAGCGTCGTAAATCCCACCCGAATGGAAGTATTCGGATGTTTGCCGAGAGATGTACCAGATGCGACCGGTGATCAGACTCGTCAGCAGAATATTGGTACCAATGGGCACTCCAGTGGCAACATAGGTCAAATGCATTATGGTTGGGCCTTGGCCGCCGACGGTGGGTAAGGCGTTGGGGGTTTTAAGGATTAGAACAAGGGAGGAGATAGCACATGCTAAGGGAAGATTGAGCCATGACGTGACGACCTCAATTATGATGGGCAACATACACAACGAAGTGAATGACATAAGCAGAGGGAGTAAAATGATGCTAAAGCGGTTACCCCAGACAAACCAACAGCGATATATCTACAAGCGGCGGTGAATACTGCGGACACACCAAAAAATACATGATGTATCTTACCAGTATCGATTGGCCAAGCCAGTCAATAATGAAATTCAGCATATCAGCGCCGACAAGCATGTGGTCTTCGTCGCTAATCGCGAAGTGTTTCACCATCTGCAAGATAAAATATTAGAATAATATTAATCGAAGCCCAAAGGAAGGACCCCACCAAGCCTTGGTAAACGTTCGCGAAAACGACTGCATAGTGCGTAGTGCAAAGCACGAAAAGGGCTATCATCGCCGCAACAAGAATCTTGTTGTACTTTCCATATCTGAATAAGATCCCGACTGTCGTGAAAAACAGCAAACAATAGCCGCCTGTGAGGTACACGTTTAGCTGTGAGGGACAGGACAGGAGCGAGAGCGAGATCGCTAACCCCACAACATAGCTTCCACGGCGAAGGCTACAAAGTACGCTTGGTCGTCATTGAATGCCATGGTATCGCTGAGGAGTGCTCGAAGTCTGGCGAAACTCTCAGGTTTATATACATCTGATCATGAAGGCCTAGTCCTTTAAGGGATGTTTGTTCAGCTTGGTGAGAGTAAAAAAGGTACCCGTGAAAACGTACCACTGGTTTCGCTATTGCGATCTGGCGTAAAAAAAACGTTTTCGGACACGATGGATGAAACAAAAACCTCGTGTGCGCCACATTGAATCGAGGTGCTGCTAGTCCTGGGTTTGCGCTAGCTATGCAACATCACCATTTATTTTATGCATGCTGCAATGCACAAAAGAACAAGAGAAGGTACTGTTGTAGTGAGCGTAAAACTTGTTTCTTCAGGTCAACGTAGAGAATCCGTCGTGCAGCGACAGCTGGAGGAAAAAATATGCGGACCCCATGACTAGTGAGTTAGTATTGCTCCTATTAGTCGGCAGTTTCATTGTCCGGTTATCCAACCTCTAACCACAACGGGGCGGGCTCAGGCTAGAACCTGGTTAGGGGTCATATATCGGTCATACACTGTCGAGGTTGTGCAATTTTTGATTTTTCACTCTGACATGAAAAATATGGAGGAAATTGTTAGAATTTGTGGATGAGACAGTACTGGAGTACTGGGCTTTTATATTATAGATGTACTGGATTGGGTTACGAGATTGGATGGCTGTTATTTTAATATCATGCCTAGCCGGCTCCGCTCGGTCCGACAGGTACTTGGCACAATGTGGGGTAGTCAAGTACACGTGCTACTTCAAGTTCAAGTTAGTGCGTGGCACTGAAATTCAAGTTTTGTCAAGCGCATGTCCCTCATCTTGGACTCTGATTCATTATGCGACATCTGCTGCGACGAGTACACCGCGGACAAATCGCCGCACTCCATCCATTGCGGCCATATATTCTGCCTTGCGTCATTTATTTCTCGTTCAATACCTCCAGCGTCTATTACTTACTTTGACATACTCGTTCAACAGGTGCATACGTTCACTCCCAGAAGAATTGTGCCCAGTGTGCCGGCGTGCCTTTTCCAGAAACCGAACGAGAAAGGTTTACATCCAGACCGGTTCAGACGCCCATGCAGTCCAGAAAACCGAACGCGAACTTGAGAATCTTCGCGTGCAATTGATAGGCGCAGAAATTGAGTATCAAGAATTGCTACAATTGAGTAAGGCAGAGAGGGACGCTGCTCGTGAGACGGAGGTGACATTGAGGGAACTTTGCTCAAATCTCCAGCGGTCAGTATGTTTGTTGCTCCCGCACAAGATCTAACCAATTTTTATGTTGGCCATGGTGTAGGCGAGTAAGTGATGCGTCTGGTGAACATTGTACATCGTCGCCACATGAATTATCACCCCGCAGTGCGAAACATCGGAGGCTGAAATAGAACGCCTATCGCTAGCGCTGCGAGCAAGGAGGTCGGACGTGGCCTTGTCGTCTGTGATCAACCTGACAGACAGTTATACGCAACTCTTGAAGTGAGTAGCCATTCTATCTTGTCTCGCGTGAAATGCACGTAAACTCGGATCTGTGATAACAGGCAAGTGAGTAGAGCACAAAATCTACTTTGACGCACACACCAATGCCTGCACAGTGTGTGGATGTATTGGACGAGTCACAAGAACTGAATTTGCGGAGCGACGCCCAGTGAGTACCTCCTCGTTATTCGACCCTGTACACTGGCGGTCGGGTCGTTGCGCTGCAGGGGTCTTGTGTACCCATGGTCTGGACGGTGTCTGTGCTGCTTTCTCTACCCAACGTTCATTTCGTGGCTCACAGATCATTGAATAATATTCTGCCGGTTGCCTCTACACCAACCTCTCCAGATCGGTCGCACCATGAGCTGTCCTCCGTTGAGCATGAAGGTCCCTCGATTCGTGAGGAAGGGCGTGCTGTAGCATCCGCGCGAGCCAGCCTGCAGCGCGAGGGTGAGACTGAGATTCGCGCGGACGAACCAATTCGTCAATCCGAAGCTGAATCCAAGTATACCGACCAGAGGCGGCCGCCCTCTTTTACCATGTTTGGATCACCTTCGAGCAGCAAGGGAGCCCAGTCTTCCAACTAGCGCCGACACTCGTCAGCGGTGATCACCAGAACGGGAAACACCGCGAATGCCAGTGTCCACATGCGATCTGGCTCAATGGACAGCCCTCCGAGCGTCGTAGATGAGCAAACTTCTTGGCGGACGGGCAACAGAGCTCAACTCAGCGCTTTGCAGCAAAGCGTACCCGAACATGGGCCCTGGCGTCATTCGATGTTGGGAAAGCAGGTCCTGCTAGTCACTCCCGGTGGGGGTGAACCGAGGCCGTTTCCTTCCCGGATTTGATAGACACCATCCACAAACAGATTCCAAACGATACATTCGTTCGACAAACCCAGCCAGGAGTGTCTTGAGCTGAATCCAGGATATTGTTAGTGAGCAAATCCACCCAGATCTACGAGGCTTACCACTTTTAGAACTCATGTATCTCGTTAAACGAGAAGAGCGTCATCTCCCTCTTTCACTCTAGTCTCTCTTCCTTTCGACAGCATCACCATTCATCCCCTCACCCCTCGCAATTCCAACGCTAACGCCAACGCCTCCGTCCACTCTGTCACCGTCTTCACTGCCCTCCCTTTGTGCTTCATTTTTCATCCGTGCCGTCCTGGGCCCCCCGTCAGGACATGGACCATGCCTTGGGCAGGTCTGCCACAATAACTGCAGCGACAACAATGCTAGTTTTGGCATCGCAGGCCGTCTGCTTGGCCTTTCAATGCATCATGGAATTTAGGCGAATCCAAACACTGCATTTAGGAGTCTTGACGCTTGGACAAAGAATGGGGGAGGTTGGTGAGGGTCCAGGTTCATTCGCATCGTGACCGAGTTTTTTTTTTTTTTTTCCCCCACAGCTTTGTCGCTAAGATTCTGAGATCCATGCCACAATTTCTCGACTTTGGTCAGTCATACCCTGTAGAAAGCTGGGGAAAAAAGTACCTCTACATTGACGTTAGCCGAGGATTATCAGTTCTAAGATGTCCCGTTCACCGGGAAGGTGTTGTATTGAAAGCGGATGTCATCATATGCTAGTACCCATCACACATTACACATTTGAAAGTGACTCAAATAGTTGAAACCCTACCCTTCACGCAGCATTTACTTTCAGGTTCTTGATAATTTGTTAAATCCATTTGGGGCTTGCGACATGACATCTGACGGGTGGCAAGATTAGATTGTAAACAACCTTGAGTGAGATTGAAGAAATTAAAGGGGATGCAGACGTGTGATTCCAGAAACCACTGATTATCATAATATAGTTGGGACACGATATAAACAAATTATACTGTCAGCACCAAGTCAGCGCAACTTCCTTGAAAATATATATCAAGACGGACAAGCTCACTTTTCCTAGAAAGAAAGAAAATAGGTTATAAAAGCAACGAGTTTCACTCTTGAGTGATCCTCATCAACCTCTCCGTCTCTGCTGGATTGCCCTCCCATACCTGCTGAATTAACATCTGGTCAAAAGTCTCCGCCAGATACTTCGTGTCCGCCTTATTCCGACCATTTCTGTACCTGTCCAGACCCCGATGACACCAGACACGACAGCGTACCCTTTCGACTTCGGTAGGGTCGTTGGGGTCTTGCACCAGCACCACGAAGCGAGCTCGTTCGTCTGTCATGGTAGGCGGATCGGTGAGCACGCTATGGAGTTGTGGAAAATCCCCGAGGATTTCTGTACAGGACTCTACGGATGCGTGAAGAACCTGTTTTTCAATTGCGAACATCAACAACTACGCCATCGCGAAAGAGGGGGGCGGGAGGATAGATTATCACCTCAAACTTCATTGCATCTATACTCGATAGCCTTCTCTTGAGTAATAGCGCCAGGCTGGTAGGCGAGTCGTTAAAGCATAAGATATATATATATATATTTAAATTAAAAACCATCGCACGGATGCAGAGATTTCCTACCAGTGAGTAGCGTTCCTATCTCGAGGGTGGTTGGCCAAATCCAACGAAATCACCGCGAACAGCTGCAAAACCGGACTCCAAGCGGTAAGCCAATGGCTAAGTGCTTTCTCCTCTTCATGATGGTACAATTCAAGTGACGTGGGTGGGCTTTCAAGATTCGATAGCGTCGTCCGAGGTCGACAAGTGTTCTTGTGTGAGGTCTTCCAAGATAAAATCTGGCATTCTTTGGACTGTGAAAATGGTTCATAATAATAATAATAATAATGTTGTTGTTAGATTCTTCGTCTGCCGGCTTTGATTTTTTTAGTATAAAGACGAACGCAGTATTTGACAAGCCTGGCAGACAAATAAATGGGTGAATTCAAAGGATATAGAACTGAATGTATGAGCAGAACGTTGAGTGGTTACGTACGTGCATCTAGCACATCTCTTGAGCTGCTTACGATCCACAGCGCAAACACAATAATAGCAGCGTTCAGTACGTTCAGTCATTCGAAAACTGGTGTGCACGTGATCGCGTGATGATCACGTGAACGGGCTAGGATTATTGGACTTTTGAGAAGAACGCAGGGTCCAAGTGTAGAACTAAGGATTGACAATATAATCTCAGTGCGAGAACAATACGCAGCTGTATATTTAATGTTACCTAAGGATTGACAATATAATCTAGTTGAAGTCAATAAGAGGTAAAAGAAAATAAGGGAACAAGTGGCTAACCTCAGTGCGAGAACAATACGCAGCTGAGGTCTCTACACTACGAAAACTAACTTATATACCTTAACAAAGGGTAAGGTAAGAAAGGATACCGAAAAAGGTAAATCTAATCTAATCTAATCTAGCGGTTATCTAATCATTGTTGATTCGGTACTTATAGCCGGTTTGTCATTCAACACTCCCCCTCAAACCGCGCAAAGTCCGAGTTCTGACGCGAAATGTTTAACTTTGGCCGAGGGCAGTGCTTTGGTGAGTGTGTCTGCTACCATGTCGTCGGTTGGGCAATACACGAGGCGCAACTTGCCTTCTTCGATCACCCATCGGATGAAGTGTAGACGTACATCAATATGTTTCGTGCGCGCGTGATACTGATGTTCCTTTGATAGGGCAATCGCAGATTGATTGTCGGAAAAGAGTGTCGTTGGGGAAGTGATGGGACCGAAGACTTGGGATATGAGTGAGCGCAGCCAAAGCGCCTCCTTCGCCGCATGAGTAGCCGCTATGTATTCGCTTTCCGTCGTCGACAACGAGACTATGTCTTGCTTCTTACAGCTCCAGGATACGGCTCCCCCATTTAAGATGAAAGCATAGCCATTGATTGCACGTCGATCCTCCGCCATACTCCCATCGGCATCGGCATAGCCTATTAGACCGTTTCTAGTGTTACCATAGGACAGCCAGAGGTGAGTGGTCCCCGCGAGATACCGGAGAACACGCTTAGCAGCCTCCCAATGCGCTGGGCCGGGGTTCTTGGAGAATCTCGATAGCGTTGTCACGGCGAAAGCGATATCTGGGCGCGTACCGAGACATGCCCACATCAAGGATCCGATGGCCTCAAGGTATGGGACATCGCGCATGATGGTGAACTCATGTGTGGTTGAGGGCGATTGAGATGAGGTGAGCTTTATCTGAGTGTCCATCGGTGTGGATATAGGCTTACAGTCTTCAAGATTGAATCGGCGTATTATCGAATCAATGTATGATCGTTGTGAGAGGTGAATGGTTCTCGCATCCCTGTCTCGACGGATTTCGATCCCCAGGAGCCAATGCAACTCTCCTAAATCGGAGATTTCAACGAATCTACGTATACCGGCCTTCGCGTCGTTGATGAGCTGAATGGAGCTCCCCGCGATGGTGCAATCATCTACATGGACGGCTATTACTGTGAGTTCACTGCCGACTCTGAGTATGAAAACGGCTTGATCGACTTCGCAGCGTTTGAATCCGAGGTTATCAACTAGGATATAAACAAGCTTTTGGTACCAACGACGGCTGCTCTGCTTCAGTCCGTACAACGTTTTGTTCAGGCGACAGACTTTTCCGATGGAGTTGAGCGCGTGGTAGCCCGGTGGTTGTTTCATATATATGATTTCGTCATTGCTGAGCTCTCCATTGAGATACACCCCCTTGATGTCGATTTGATGCATTTCTAGATCTAACTGGGCACCTATGGCTAGTATCGTGCGAACGGAGGCGAGCTTGGCCACGGGCGCGTAAGTATTGAAATAATCTACCCCGGGAACTTGCGAGAAGCCTTGAGCGACCAAGCGGGCTTTGTGTCTAACCGTAACGCCGGCAGCGTCCTTTTTTGCGCGAAAGACCCACTTCGATCCAACAATGTTTGCTCCTTCAGGTTTATCCACTAAATCCCAGGTTCCCGCTTTTCGGAGCGTCTCAAGCTCCTCGTGTATGCCCTTTTCCCAGAGCAACCAATCCGGTCGACGTTTGGCCTCGCTCAAAGTACGCGGTGGAGTAGTGGGACCTGCCAGTCACGTGACCAGGCTCCCACGGTTGACCTAGTTAGTAGCCTTCCCAATGTAGCAGTCAGTCCATCATCATCCATCCTATCCATCCCGTCTTACCTCTCGAGTCCTGCGTGAGCCCCCGGAGAGGTACCTCGGTACCTCTCCAGCAGTTCGATTGCCTCAGCATCGCCCATTTCCAACACTAGTGAATACTCCTCGGGGCATTCGTCCATGGCCATCAGCGTCCATTCATCGTCTGTGTTAGCTTCATCGATCTTTAGCTCTTGATCTTCGTTCGGTAGTTGCACGCCGGTGGTTACCAGAGGGTCGGCTGGTTTGTTCGATGTCCGTTGGAGTGGTACCGAGGTACCACTCCGGGGGCTCACGCAGGACTCGAGGGAAAGGTCGACTGGATAGGAAGGATGGACTGACTACTACATCTGGAAGGCTACTGACTAGGTCAAACCGTGGGAACCTGATCACGTGACTGACCAGGCACAACTACTACAAGTGCCCCTCCTCCTCATGGTGACGTCCTCGTCACCATACCGCTACTAAAAGAAAACAAAAAGCAAAACAAAACTGACCAAGAAAAAAACTCTCCAGTCACGACTCCCAGTCCCTCACGATGCCCCGGGCCTTATACGTGAGGCGGGACCGTATCGTCCTCCAAGATCGTTGGGGGTGGTAGATGACCAAACTGTAACTCTGCTCTGCTCCTCCATCCTCGAATGCCTCTGGGACTCACATCGCAGGGTAGGATAAAAACGTTCAAAACCATAAGTTCTTGTAGCCCAGGGTGTGAGTTCTTGTGATCCGAAAATAGACTGGGTGGTTCGTGCGAAAGTAAATAGGTACGGTGCTGTCGAGCAGTGATGGTTCGTAGATAGGTCGAATATCCAATATATGTCGAGGGTGGGGAAAGGGGATGGGACGGGACAAGGTATGGTGTAAACGGGGAAAAGGGAAAACGTACGGGTGCATTGGGCCATGCGGTGGCATTGGGGATTCTCGATACGAGGGGACTAGCGCTGGGGTGCTAAGTGGTCGCGGCGGTGACTCGTTTGGGTCCCTACGGGTTGGGGAAGTCGCCAGGGTCGAGACGAGGTTGCGGGGAGCTGAACGAGGGCTCGAGGAGCCGGGTATGGTGCAAGAATCTGGCTGAGAGATGGTGACGTGGCGGAACACGGTGGGGGTCTGGGAACGGTGGGCACGGTGGTATTGGATCGAGGTGGGGTGCTCCGGGATGGTGAACGGGTGGGCCGCGAGCTTCGTGAGTCGGTCCAGGGCTGGGTATGTTGGCAGAACGGGGCCGTGCGATGGTGACGTGGCGCGTGGCCCGGGTGTCTGAAAACAACGGCGGGGGCTCGTTTGGCGCAATGGAGGTGAACGGGGTGTCCTGGCCGGTGGAACGAGGGCACGGGTGGTCGAATGGGTCCGTGTGGGGCTGGGGTACACGAAAGAACGGGGGTCCAACGGGTGGGCGCGACGGATCCGTGGTGCGACCACAAACGGCGGTGGGGCTCGTTTGGGGCGTTAACGAGACGCAGGGTGTTCTGGGGGGTGGGCCGCGAGTTTGGTGAGTTGGTCTGGGCCGGTTGTGCTGGCAGAACGGGGCCGCGCGATGGTGATGTGGCGCGTGGCTTGGGTGTCCGAGAACGACGGTGGGGGCTCGTCTGGGGCCAATGGGGGGCAACGGGGGGCCCTGGTGGATGGAACGAGGGCGCGGGGGATTGAACGAACGTGGGTTGGGAACGGGACATACGAAAAGCGGGGGGTTGAAGGTGATGACGTGGCAGGGGCTTGGGTATCCAAAATGGACGGCAACGGGGGGTTCTTTCGAGCAGAACGTGGGCACTGGGTCGTCGAGCGTGAACGCGGGGGCCTGGATGGATACGAGTGGGCCGGGGAACGCTAAAATATGGGGGGGTCGAAAGGTGGTGACGCGGCTGTACGCGGGTGGCCGTTGGGCGTCAAAAATGGACGTCGATGGTGTTCCTGGGACGACGTGGGGCAGAACGGGGGCCGTAAGACGTCGAAGGAAAGCTTGAGAGGCCGTCCTTGGTCTGAGAAGAGGAAACGGGGCGCGAACGCGGGTGGCGTGGCCTGGGGCTTTTGGGTGCTCAAAAAGGGTTGAGTCCGCGTTTCTGGGTCAACGATGGTCGACGCGGGGCCCTGGTGGACTGAGCGAGGGTGCTGGGGGGTAATGCAACTGAGGTACGGCCGTGAATGAAGGAAAAATGCGCCGTCGCGCAGCAGGGGTGGTGAGGCCGAAAAAAGGTCGTCTCGTGAGAAAGAAAACGTCAGGAGTGAGAAACCGAGAGAAAAAGAGGTGCGTGGGTCGAAAAACACTCTCATCACCACGTTGGAGTGGTACCTCGGTACCACTCCGGGGGCTCACGCAGGACTCGAGGGAAAGGTCGACTGGATAGGAAGGATGGACTGACTACTACATCTGGAAGGCTACTGACTAGGTCAAACCATGGGAACCTGATCACGTGACTGACCAGGCACAACTACTACACCGTCCCTTGCCAGTAGCGAGGTCGGCAACTCGCTGACTAGGTTTCTTGACACGCCTGGAACCTTCGGGCAGGATGTTATCGGGATTGATTTTGTTCCTTCATTGTCTTTGAGGGATCGCGGGCTGGGCTGCAGGCGTTTTGGGGGCAATGATAGGCTGGGCGTCACTGGAGGTGATGTCCTGCCCATCCTCGACTAATGGTACGGGAGGTTGAGGGTCGTCTTCAGGTACCGGTATCATTTCCTCGGGTACTTCTTCCCGTTCAAAAGTCCAGTCCTCACCCTCAAGACGCTCAATCGGTTCCTGGTCGTTTTTTGTGTAGATGTTACGTTCAACAGACACCGTTCTAGAGTCCGGCCAGTAGATTCTAGCGCCCTTGCTATTGTCATCAAAACCCACCCATCGACCAGGGCAGACTCGGCCTCCAAGTTTGTCACCTTTTTCGACTCGAATCCACACCTTTTCTCCCCACTCGTGTATTCCAGCAACGTTGGGCTTACTACCTGTGGCGGCTTCGAAGGGTGTCATGTCGTTCAGGGCCCTCGTCGGGGTCCGGTTCATCAGCCAAACGGCGTGATGGGCCGCCTCTCCCCACAAAGACCTCGGTAGTCCACTTGCGTGGAGCAAGGCGCGGACGCGTTCGATTAGGGTGCGGTGTAGATGCGGGTTCTTGGTGGCTTCGGAACTATATAAAGAAATAAATAAAGATCCTAACCAGAGGGTGTCAGCGTAGAAGTGACTGGATAATTCAGTGTCGGGGATAATAAGTGAAGTGAAAGTGAAATAAAAGTAAAGCCGCCGCATAAACTCGACTAGTAACGACTAATCCGGCGATGAACGGAGTGAAAACGGACTAATAACGATGAACCCAATGGTGAACGGACTGAAAACGAATGAACCCGACGATGCCGACGATGTCGGGTACGGCGGGTCGGGTCGGGTCGGGTCGGGTCGGAAATGATGAACAAATATACGGGAACAATGATAAAGTCGACGAAGTGAACTATAAAAAGCTAAGGAACTATGTGGACGAGCATTTGAAGGGATTAAAACAATTCTGACTATGAGGGAAACGGGGACTAATGGTATCTCATTTTGTACGGTTGTCGGGGACCGTTTTTATAGTACAGGAAACAGTAATCTACTTTCGGACATGTCTACTTCGGCCGATGGTAAGCTACAAAGAAAGGTTGGAATGGGGATATGGAAAAGGGGGGTTGCAAAGCAACGAAGACAGGAAATGGAGGGGAAAATGAATATGCAAGGAAAAGATCTAGAAAGTCCTACATATCTCCGAAAGGACGAGGGGATGCATAAATAAAGTAAATCCGAAGTCGGGGATTGAGTCCGAAGAGATCCATCTCCTGGAATTGGAACTCCGAGGCGTTTGAGGCTGCTGGATTTAGCCCAAAAGCGGCCGTCACAAAGCGGCATGTGTCGGGTTATGTCAGTCACGTCGGGTCACATCACGTCACATCACGTCGGGTTACGTCGGGTTCGAATGCAAGTCGAATGGCGGCATCGGGTTGGTCCGGATTCGTGATATATCGATGATACGGACTCAGAGGGACATCGACCCTCTACAGCGGTTGAAATGCTCGGAGACTCCGGCATGCTGTGGGGTGTCATGGACATTCAGTTTTTGGTGAGTACCGTTTTCTTGCAGGTGGACAGTGAATGCTTTGCTAGTGTACTCCCCTCCTCGATCGGAGTTGAAAACTACGACGCCTTTCCCAAACTGCGTGAGGAGATGGGCCTCAAATTCCTTGTAGGCCTGGAGAGTTTCACCTTTATTTTTCATCAGCGTTATGCTGGTGAGTCGCGTCTTGTCGTCTATGAAACTGACATAGTAATGCCGGCCACGGAGTGTAGCGACGGGGGCTGGTCCCCACACATCACTGTGCACTTCCCCGCCCAGCTCGCTTGCCCTATTGCCTTCCCTCAGCTTAGGAACCGGTTTCCGCGTGGCCTTCGCGTAAATGCAAGACTCGCAGAAGGTAGGGGAATCAGCGGATTCGTCAAGTCGCACGCCGGTGACGAAGCCCTTGCTGACCATGCGTTTTGCAGCATTGGGGGCAATGTGTCCCATGCGGCGGTGGAGTTGATCGAGGGTAATGGTTTCCAGTGCGTTTGCCGCTTCATCCTTGCTGACAATGCGATACAGGCCGGTAGCATCCTTCGGAATGCGGCCCACAACATTTCCATCCGGCGCTCTGATCGTACAGGCACCGTTTGCAAAACGCATGTCGAAACCCAAGTCGTCACGTTTGCCAATTGATATAAGAGTGTACCCTACTTCGGGCGAGTACAGGACCTCGTGAAGTTCGAGTTTCGATGGGTTGGCTCCGTTTGGCAGGGGAATCGTAAGCTCACCCGCTTTGGCCACATTGAATTTCTGCTTGTTGGCAGCTCGGAAAGTCTTGGGAGGGATTGTCGTCAGGTTCGCGAGAGCGTCTCGATATGGTGAGATGTGTTTCGTGCAGCCGGAATCTAACAGGCTGACTCTAGGTTCATGTGTACCTCCGTCGTCAGCAGCGGCGGTGGTCTCGCTTAACGGTCTCGCATCCAAAAAGGCTCTTACTTGGCTCCAATCTACGTCCCCAGCCGCATCAATGTCGCGTGCGTCGTTATTGGTATCAACGAAAAGGTCGTCGACCCAAATGTCTTCCAGAGGGTCAGTCGGGTCATCACTTGCGTTTGAATCGCTAACGGAGCGCAGGTCCACTTGGTCGCCACCGTCTTCACCGTCGCCACCATCGCTGGAGTCGCTGACACTTATGAGGTCCGGCAGGCTGTCGTCATCAGGACTCGTGTTGCAGGGGGATGCGAGGGATTGTTCCGGCCTGTCCCATGATGAATCGGAGTGGGCGCACGCAGAGCTAGCATCTGAGTCATCCCCCGAATCTGAGGCAATACTCACGCCGAAAGCTCCATCGCATTCCTCAATGTGTGCGGACAAAGGCGCGTCGTTTAATTTGACCATCTCATCAGTCTTCCCACCTGTCCTAGCCTTCCTCGGCTTTGGGCAGAATCTGCTGATGTGACCTTGTTCTCCGCAGTTGTAACAGTTTTTGTCGGCATAGCGGTTGACTTTCCCTTTCTTGTCCGGTGTTGCAGCCATCGCGTTATCATCGCCGTCGGCCGACACTTTCGCCGGTACTCGTTTGGTCCTTAACTGCTGGGACCTATAACGGTCCCACTTGTCTGCAATGATCTGGATGAAGAGATCGGGCTCGATCGTCCTCAACGAGCTGTACAGTTTGGCCACGGTGAGCTGTGTCGAGGCGAAGTTCGCGAGGTGAGGGGGTAGCGACGAAATGATTGTTGAACGGTAATCCTTGTCGTCGATGTCTACATCCAGCAAGGCTAAATCCTCACGTTTGGCTCGCAGCTTGTCTAGGAACTTGCGCACATCTCCTTTGTCGGGGCACCTGGATTCGAGGAAAGCGGCTCGCAGTTCCGTCTGAGCAAAAACACTCCGGCAGGTGTACTCTTCGACTATCGAGGTCCAAGCGAGGGCAACAGTGGCGTGCCGGCGAATCTTCATGGCTACGGAGTCAGGGATCTTTTGTAAGAGCATGTTCTTTGCCGTGGCTTCGTCTTTTTCCCATTTCTCTCCAGTAGGGTCTGGAGCTAGCGTCCCGTCATCCAGAGCGGCGGGAGGAGAAGGTCTGGAGCTCTTTCCTTCAAAATGGTCCCAGCGTCCCTTGGCTCGGATGGCGGCTGAGAAGCGTAGCTCGAAGATCGCCCAATTTAGGCCATTGGAAGCAAGCTTGGGAATGTCGGAAGGGAGGGAGTCGGAGATAGCCTGAAGGGTGCTAGCGGTGGACATGACGAATACGAAGAAGTACGCAGTGGATACGCAGGGCACAATAACCTGTAGAACTAAGGATTGACAATATAATCTCAGTGCGAGAACAATACGCAGCTGTATATTTAATGTTACCTAAGGATTGACAATATAATCTAGTTGAAGTCAATAAGAGGTAAAAGAAAATAAGGGAACAAGTGGCTAACCTCAGTGCGAGAACAATACGCAGCTGAGGTCTCTACGCTACGAAAACTAACTTATATACCTTAACAAAGGGTAAGGTAAGAAAGGATACCGAAAAAGGTAAATCTAATCTAATCTAATCTAGTGGTTATCTAATCATTGTTGATTCGGTACTTATAGCCGGTTTGTCATTCAACACCAAGGACATATGTACTTATAACTAGTAGTTTCCTCCCTATGGCGATGTTGATCAAAGCTGGGGGAAATTTTGACCCTTCAGATGTTCGGGGTCGAAGGAACAGTGTGCGTTTGCCGCAGTCACGGTGATCATCGGATGAAGGAGGCCATTAATATTCGGATAAGCTTCTGAGAGTGCAAAAAACAAATATTGCACAACCTCGACAGGTATGACCCCTAACATTGTTAGTAGCGTCACGTTGGGCAATAATTGCTTCTGATCCCCCTAGCTTAGGTTCTAGCCTGAGCCTCATGAGCCCGCCCCGTTGTGGTTAGAGGTTAGAATACCGGACAATGAAACTGATGTCATGCGTCCACACATTTTTTCCTTCAGCCGTCGCTGCACGATGGATTCGCTACGTTGACCTGAAGAAACAAGTTTGATGCTCAGTACAACGGTACCTTCTCTTGTTCTTTTGTGCGTCGTAGCATGCATAAAATAAATGGTGATGGTGCATAGCTAGGCTAAGCTAGCGCAAACCCGGCCAGCACGTTCAATGTGGCGCACACGAGGTTTTTGTTTCATCCATCGTGTCTGTTTTTACACCGGATCGCAATAGCGGAACCAGTGGTACGTTTTCAGGGGTACCTTTTTTACTACCAAGCTGAACAAATATCCCTTAAAGGACTAGGCCTTCATGATCAGATGTATATAAACCTGAGATTTTCGCCAGAGGTACTCCTCCCAGCGATATCATGTCACTCAATAACGACCAAGCGTACTTTGTAGCCTTCGCCGTGGAGGCCATGTTGTGGGGTTAGCGATCTCGCTCTCGCTCCTGTCCTGCTCGTCACAGCTAAACGTGTACCTCACAGGCGGCTATTGTTTGCTGTTTTTCACGACAGTCGGGATCTTATTCAGATATGGAAAGTACAACAAGATTCTTGTTGCGGCGATGGTAGCCCTCTTCGTGCTTTGCACTACGCACTATGCAGTCGTTTTCGCTAACGTTTACCAAGGCTTGGTGGGGTCCTTCGATTTGGCTTCGATTAATATTGTTCTAATGTTTTATCTTGCAGATGGTGAAACACTTCGCGATTGGCGACGAAGACCACATGCTTGTCGGCGCTGATATGCTCAACTTCATTATTGACTGGCTTGGCCAATCGATACTGGTAAGATACATCATATATTATTTGGTGTCTGCAGTATTCACCGCCGCTTGTAGATATATCGCTGTTGGTTTGTCTGGAATAACCGCTTTAGCATCATTTTACTCCCTCTGCTCATGTCAATTACTTCGTTGTGTATGTTGCCCATCATAATTGAGGTCGTCACGTCATTGCTCAATCTTCCCTTAGCATGTGCTATCTCCGCCCTTGCTCTAGTCCTTAAATTCCCCAATGCCTTACCCACCGACGGCGGCCAAGGCCCAACCATAACGCATTTGGTCTATCTTGCCACTGGAGTGCCCATTGGTACCAATATTCTGCTGACGGGTCTGATCACCGGTCGCATCTGGTACATCACTCGGCAAACATCCGAATACTTCCATTCCGGCGGGATTTACGACGCTATTGCGATGATCTTGGAATCCGGAGCATTGGTCACCGCCACGCAGCTCGTTCTTTCTGTCTTGGTCTTGACTGGTCAACCCGCACAAAATATTTTGCTCTCCATGGCCGCACAAGTTTATGTTCGTGCACTTTTTCTCTCCTTGCAAACTCATTCATGACCGTTGAGCTTGACAGGGTATCGCGCCAACCATCATCATTCTCCGTGTTGGATTGGGAACAGCTATCGACACCACCTTGGCCACAATGAAAGAGGGAAAGGTTACTAGGAAGCGAAATGGTGCTGTCGATGTCTCGCTTGATCCATCTACCGCTACCGCTACTGCTTTCTCGGCGAACAATTTGAAGACAGAAGTCTAATATAGTAATTAAATATTGTGATTCCACTTTTGTGCTCAACCGTAGCCACTGCGCATATCCCAGTTAGTGAATTTCACATCACTTATCTGTGATGTACTGTGTTTACTAGTACAATGACACAATGATTCAAGTTGCACTGGTGCATTGTAAGAGAGACTCGACAACTCCTTGAGGATGATGATACACATTATTTTATTCTTATTTCTATTTCTAAACAAGCCTACAAAAACCTACAAACAGACAAGATTATTTGACTTCGGTGTTGGGGTGGGGGAGAGCCAGAGCGAGAGCGAGGGTAGCAACGAGCATGCCCCAAAAAAGAAAAAGAAAGGGAAACCTGGTGCTTAAGCACCCTTAATCCCACCCGTCGCGCCTGTAGCTGCGATCCTGCTCGCAGCGTCCGCCGGGGTGGTGCAAGCAATCGAGGTGCCGGGTTTGTTCACGAGGGGAAGCGCGAAGCACTGCGTGGACGCTGCACATGGTAACACGACGAACTTCCCGCCTACGCATTGGGCAAACCCGCCATTTACGCAACTGTCTTGGCCATCTGTTGTAGAGGAGGAGAGAGGATGGCTCAGAAAAGAGAAGGAAAGAAATGAAAAAAAAAGCCGCACCGGTGCAAGGAGATGTATCAGTGAGAGTGTCGAATTGGGCGTTGAGTTTCTGGGCATCCAGGCCGTTTTGGAGGTGGAAGTCACCGGCACCACCGGAACCAGTGGCAGGAGCCGAAGATGTGGGTTGAGCAGGAGCCGCAGATGATGTGGACTCGTGCTTCTTGGGAGACTTGGTAGTCGTAGTGGTTGCGGGCGGGTTTCCGTTTCCGTTGCCATCCGCCCCACCAGTTCCACTTCCGCTTCCATTTTTACTCTTCAGCAAGTCAACGAGCTGGGTACCATCTGCGATCGGTCCCGATGGATTTACCCGACAGGAACCAGGTGGAGATAAGGGTTTGGAAAGGCCCAAGGGAATGGTGCCAGGCTTTCCGACTGCGACGTTGCCGACGAAGACTGTAGGGTTTACGCCTTCAAATTGGCATTGGAAAAGCCCATTGAGTTCGGGATTTTTGGGCGCCGTTTGGCAGTAGGGTACACTCAGGGAGGAAGGCTAGATAGTGACGAAAGAAGTTAAGTATGAACGTTGCAAAACAAAAAAAGGGACTTGCCGAGTTGCGTGGCTGCTGAGCGAAAATCTGGGACAATTGGATCATCGTGGGATCGTTGTTGAGTGTCCTGGCGAGGTCGATCTGTTTATCGGCAGCATCTTGTTGGTCGCAGGGGCCTGCGGCTGCGAGAAGCGTGTCAAAGGAGTCTATAGAGACTGGGTTGCATTGTTGTCCTCCACCAGCGGCGAGCTATTAATGGTTGAGTGTGTGACATGATAAGTACACCAGAAACAGAGAGAGAGATCGCGAAACGTACGCAAGCTTTCTCCCATTGGGCTGTTGACTGGACGATGGTCTGTGCAATCCGCTTCTGCAGGGGAAGTCCGGTCACAGTAGCTGCGGCGAACGCGAGCACGATGAGGGAGAAGTGAACCATATTGAAGAATACAGCCGTTGTTTTGATCGAGTAGAAGGACGAAAAAATTGTAAGGGCCTGTAGATCAAGGAAGGGATGCGAGCGCAGCTCGGCCGGTGATTTTAATTAAAATGAGCGAGTCTGGGGTGAAAACGATTGGTGGGGAAGACAAGAAGAGAGCATTGAGGCCATTTTATAGCAGACAACAATGAGCCGGGAGCCCCGCGAGGTCGTGCGTGGTATGGCCACAGAGTGGTTGCCGTCCAGGGTTGACAATAGGGGACTTTTACAACGTCGACAATGAAGAGAAAAGGTCCCGTCACGTGATGATCATCAGCAGAACAATTGCATTGCAATGCAGAGATTTCATTTTGGACTGGTTTGTTCCCGAAATGAAGAAAGAATAAAATAAAATGAAATAAAATTCATGGGAGGTCTTGTCGCCCCTCAGCCAACCTCCTCTCAACAGCCTCCTTTGCCTCGCTCAACGGCCGCCCCCATCGTGCCTCCGGTGCATCCCAGATACCCAATTCCTCCTTCATATCATCTATATTACTCCCCCACCGCTCCTCCCAGTACACCGTAATCAAGCTTCTCGCGCTACCACCACACTTCAGCGCCCACGGAACATACTCGCTGAACAGCCTTCCGCGTTTCTCCGCATCCAGACGTAAGGGGCCAAAAATCGCGGATATGGCTGCCATGGGGAGTCCCAGGTTGGCGAACTCAAAGAACTTGAGGGCAAGCTCCGACTCGACGTTGACTGGTAGGTTAGTGATGCAGTGGTAGAAATCGTGGCATTCGCGGTAACGTTGCATGACATATGCAAGTTCGGGGTCGGCGATGTAGTGAACCTGTAGCGCAAGATACCAGTATACCAAATTTGTCCGGGAAATGAGTATTAGCCTCACATACCGGTTCACGCGTGTCTGGCGTCACTCCGCATCGCTCAAGCCATGTTACATACGCCAATCCAAACGACCCTTTCGGATATCGAGCAAGCGTTCCCATGTCAACCGTATTGGAGTTGACGTGTGGCCGGTCTTTGAGAACCCTCCGGCCCTCGGGACTGTCCAGCATGATGTCTCGCAGGCGTGGCAGACTTGGCCCTGCGGTTGTCTCGCCAAGGGCTGCGACCATATCTGCCAGCCATGTGGGTCAAAAACATGGTAATACCAGGGGGAGCGTTCAAGTTAAACGTACCACCTCTGCGAGGATCTGCCAGTGACATTACGGCGGAACCTACAGCCAGGAAAGCATTCTCGAACCGGTTTAGTGGGATGTGTCCCTTGTACGCTGGTTGGGTGTTAATGAAACGACTCCGAGTCCGAGCCCAGTGGCGGGTCACTGAAATCATGATCAGGTGATCATAGCCTTGGAGGCAAAACCTGATTTGGCCCAATAACGTAACTCTCCAAGAGTTTCCAGGTACGGTCTATCCTGATCCATGGCAGCCCTAGTTTTTGAGCCTCTGCTGAACCCTTTTGTTGCCCAGATTACGACACCACTCACACCGTGCTCTCCTGTCGATCCGATGCTCTAAACTTATCCGATGACTCTCGCTTCGAGGAGAGGCGAGCCCGCCAACACCGCTCTCAAGCTCATTTACGAACCAACACTTGCTGACGTCGTCGAAAACCAGCACACTACGGCACGCTGATTTTACTCTTTGGCGACCAATGAGGCTGGAACGTGGCGATGCCCGAGACGAAGACGTCGGGGTTTGTTCAGCCGAAGGCTGGGCACCGTCTTCAATGTCGCCGATTCGCCGGATCGGCTGTCCGGAAAGAGGCTCCACTCGTGTGTGCACCGCGTCACGCAACGTACCGGAGGACTTGTGAAACAGTTTTCCATCGTGTGCCGCCGAAGGCATTAGCGAAAAGGCGGTAGGACGACCTCGGTTTGAGGTGAAGTCTTTCTTCCATTTGTACCGCAAACATCACGAGCAGAGTGAGTCATATTACTGTTTGTATCCGTAAGGGACATGTTACGAGAACTTACCACGGTTGTTTGCCCAACGTGAGACTGCAATCGAATCTATGGAGATATTTTTTACCACTGGCGAACTGATGCAACAAACCCTCAAAGTTGGCAATCACCATGGGACTCTGACCCAGTCTCTGGGTTTTGGTATACAAAGGGTCGCAGTGCGAGTTTCTGCTCGTCCTGATTTCGTCATGGTTTCTCCGCTCGTCAAGGCTTTCACTCTTGGTTCGTGCTGCTCTGACCGGTTCAATTCCACCGCTAACGTCTCCCCCACTGACATCGTGCAGGTCCTTATCTTGGTGGTGTGTTCGCAACAATGTGTGTATCTTACCACTCTACGCTATTGACAAATCCTTACCATTAAGATTGCAATAATAACAGGCTGTATGGGGCTGTAAATAGGAAACCATTACTGTGCTCCCATGAATCTGACCAACTTTGCTCTTAGACCTCTATGCAAGTTCACCGGTACTACAACACCTTCGGCTCAGACCCCATCTGGTTGAAAGGTGAGCATTCGGCTGACCCTACACTTCCAACCTGAGTATTCTTACTTCTTCGTGGGTCAAGCCCTCGTAAGCCTACATGACCATGCCTTTTCGACCATTGACTCACTGTCATTCCAGGTTGGCTTCATATTGTGAGACCTTGATGCCACTCAAATGTTGCTATGCGTCCTTATAAACACATACCTACAGTTCTCTGGACACAGCTTACGTTATCGTGCTTGTGCTCTACATCCACGACTACTTGATCAAGCATTACGGAGAACTGGAATACCTTGAGTTGATTGGTCAGTGAGTGTGTTTGCTGTCCAGATACCTCTTTTCTTTCTATTTCATCCTACGAGATAGTGATCTCCAGGTGAGTGTCGTGATTATACCTCTTTCTACAGCTCACCCAACCGGGATCAGGCCGTTGTTATCATCTGGGTGGGTTTCTTCCAATGAATATAGACTCTCACCCGTTACCTGGCGCTCTCTAGCATGTAATAGCGTGGACCGTGAACCAGTGCGTTTCACTGCGGAGCGCGTCGTTGCCGTTGACTAAATTGTTCTTGCCCAGGTTCTATGTCCGTAGAATTTACCTGCGTACGTGGTGAAATATAACCAGTTCTCATTCCGAATCCTGACTATTCTGCCCAGTCAGCAATAGAAACCTGTGGCTATCTGGCATAATTGTCAGTAAATGCGGTGGAGATGGCGTTATAATTTGAATTCTCACACACACAAACACACAGTGCATTCTGGCTACCATTCGGCCGGGTGAGCGTCATTCATACCTTTCTAATCCTCAAAGCTGACTTTCTAAACAGCGTTTGCAGCCGGTGCGTTCACGTGTGGTATCTGATTGCTGTTTCAATCTGACGTCAACTCCGTGGTTCAGTGGCTGTCGCCTACAGGCAAGACTTCTATAAATATCTGATCTTCTCTCTCTCACAAGTCCTGGCCCGCTCAGCTTTATTTATCCAGACTGGACTTCTTTCTTCGTACATTTAAAAGTGATTGTCATCGTCGGGATTATGATTGGACTCGTCGTTGATGGCTTGATTGCCATCTGTATCTCTTACTTCCTCCTCAGATGTCGGAAGAAGACGGACGTTGTGTGGTGCGTACTAACACACACAGTGCCTCTCACAGGAACCACTGCTAATCTACTGACACAGTACTCATAATATTTACAACACTCTCGTGACATATACTCTAAATACTGGAGGTATTCTGATGTGTGTTGTTGTTGGACTGCTTTTTTTCGGCTTTCATGCTTACTCTCTCACTAGGATTGTCGCTGCTCTTGAAGTCGCGTGTGTGAGCGTTACGAAATGAACCAGATGTTCAGCGGATTGATACCGGTGAATTGCAAATGCAGATCTTCGTTGCGCCGAAATCGGTTGCCGCATTAGGGCCTTTCATCGTCCAGGTTCAGCGTACGTGTTTGTTCCCCCCCCCACGGAAAGCCACCACTTATTCGCAAACTAGTCTATGCTAGTTGTTTCTTGATCAGGTAAGCCGCACCCAATAATTTTCTCCCTCCTCCAATCGTGATCTAAACATGAATGCACGATCCCATCATGATAGCCTCAACGCACGCCAAGTATTTCGTGATGAATTTCTACGTCTTCCGCCAGCATCCATGACTGGTGTGGCTGGGCATCTCCACGAGACCCAGAATCAAAGCCAAGTCTCTGGGCCGGTCCTGGAAATTAAGACCGAAACTTTGGTGACCGTCGAATGATATGAAGGACGAGAAGCGCAATGTCACTTCAAGTTGACACAAGTCAACAGTAACAGGGGAATATAAAATTAGTGATTGACCCCGAGGAGTAGTAGGGGCCGGTAGATGACTGTATCCAAAACTTCTAAGTTACATGTACAATAGGATCAGTGGCAGAGTTCATAATTGCCAATTCTTCTTACCTCAGGCTATACCTTACAGATGATTGTTGCTCCGACGTAAAGGCTGTGATTCTCACTACGCCTGCCTTCCTTCAAACACGGAGGTTCACTCAAAGCTGGCAATCACCGGCGGGCCCGGCGACGGTGAGTCTTAATATACACAGGCAGTCGAAGTTCTTATGCTGAAGTTTCTGCTCGTCCTGATTTCACAATATTAATGGTGTCTCCGATCGTCAGTGCTGTTACACTCGGTTCGTGCTCTGACCAGTCCAATTCCGCCGCTAACGTCTCCCCAGGTCCTTATCTTGGCGGTGTGTTCACCATAATGTGTGTATCTCTCCACTCTACGCTATTTTCAAATCCTTACAATTAAGATTGCAATAATAACAGGCTGTATGGGGTTGTAAATAGGGAACCATTACTGTGCCCCCATGAATCTGACCAACTTTGCTCTTAGACCTCTATGCAAGTTCACTGGTACTACAACAACTTCGGTTCAGACCCCATTTGGTTGAAAGGTGAGCATTCGGCTGACCCTATACTTCCAACCTGAGTATTCTTACTTCGTCATGGGTCAAGCCCTCGTAAGTCTAAACGACCATGCCATTTCGACTATTGACTCACCGTCATTCCAGGTTGCCTTCATATTGTAAGACCTTGACGCACTTTATGTTGCATGTGTTCTTATGAGGACGCGCTTCTAGTTCTCTGGACACGGCGCATGTCATCTTACTTGTTGTCTACATCCACGACTGCTTGATCAAGCATTACGGTGAATTGGAATACCTTGAGGTGATTAGCAAGTGAGTGTATGCGATCCAGGCCCTTTTTTCTTCTAATTCTATGCGATAGAGGTGTCCCGGTGAGCATCGCAATTGCGCCTGCAACTACGGCTCACCCAACCGAGACCAGGCCTTTATCATTATCGGGGTGGGTTCCTGAAATTAACATAGACACTCTCACCCTTGACTTGGCTCTCCAGTTTGTGATGGCGTGGACTGTGAACCAGTGCGTCCCACTGCTGAGGGCATTATTTTTGTTGACCAAATCGTTCTTCCTCAGATTCTTTGTCCGCCGAATTTACCTGCGTACGTGGTAAAATTTAACCTGTTCCCATTCTGAATGCTGACAACGATGTCTAGTTAGCGACAACCTGTGGCAATCTGGTATCATTGTGGGTAGATGCAGTTGAGATATGAAGTCATGATCTGAATTCTGACTCACGTGCAGAGTATTCTGGCCACCATTCGGCCTGGTGAGCATAATATATATCCATATGCTTAAAATTGTCAAAACTGAATTCTAAACAGCGTTTGGAACCAGTATGTCACATGTGGGATCTGATAGCTGTTTCACACTGACTACCCTGTGGTTCAGCGGTTGTCGCCTACAGGCAAGACTTCTGTGAATATTTGGTCTTCTCTCTCTCAAAGGTCTTGGCCGATTCAGCTTTAATGCTCATGATTGGAATACATACATGGCCCATGTAAAATGGATCACCATCGTCGCGGTTACGATGGAACTCATTGTTGATGGCTTGATCGCCATCTGTGTTTCGTACTTCCTGCTCAGAGGTCGTAAGAACTCGGACATTACCTCGTGCGTACTCGTTGGAATACAGTGCCTCTCACAGGAACATTGCTAATCCACCGAGGCAGTACTCGTAATATTTGTAACACTCTCGTGACGTATACTCTAAATACTGGAGGTATTCTGATGTGCGTGGTATTGTCGGACTGCTTTTTAGGTTTTCATGCTTACTCTCACTAGGATTGTCGCTGCTCTTGAAGTCATAGCAGTGAGTATCACGAAGTAAGTTTGATGTTCAGCGGACTGATACCAGTGGATTGCAAATCCAGATCTTTGGCTGGCCAAGCACGCCTGCCTTTTTAGGGCCTCTCGCCGTCCAAGTTCAGCGTACGTACTAGTTCCCCCGCTACGGAAAGCCCCTACTTATTCCCAAACCAGTCTATGCCATTTGTTTGTTGACCAGGTAAGCCGCTCCCAATATTTTGCTCGATCTAACCATACATGCACGATCCCATAGCCTCAACGCACGCCAAGTGTTTCGCAATGAACTTCTACGTCTTCCGCTGGTATCCATGACTAGTGCCGGGCAACCCTGTGGGACCCAGAACAAAAGTCAACTCTCCCAGCCGGTCGTGGACATTCACACCGAAACTTTTGTGAGCTTACACTCGGACGGGAAAAACGGTACGAAGCACGATATCAGTTTGGGGATGTATCGTGTCCCAGAATCGTAATATTCCAACCTTCGTTTGATGCCAGCTGTGCATATTGTAATGTAAATATCATTTTAATATGGCAGTAAGTTGATTTTTGACTTTACAAAGTGTCTTGACGGATATTGGAGCTGGAGGTGTTCCGAGTCCTAAAAGTATTTTTAGACTCGGTCATTATACGCCGCCAAAATTTCCTTGTCACATATCTTTTCGAGTTTAAAAAATAATTTTACTCAAGTCTAATAGATGAGAGCTTTTCTGCTACATGCGATTTCGCCGTATCCCGTTCTATGGCGTAATTCCCTCACGCAGGCGTACCTCCTTTCTGACAAAGCGTAACCCTACCCTTCGGGTGAACCCAGACTTGCGCGGAGAAACAGGAGTTTGTCTCACCCTCCTTTCTCTTACCGCATTGGTTCACCCAGGTAGCGTATCCCTCTTTTTCTGTGAGCCGTACTTACCACTTTGGCTCACCAGGAGTAGAGGATTATTTTTTATTCTCTTTTTCACCCGCCACCCTCCTCTAGTGCACTCTTGTATTTTGGTTGATGCACCGATTGTACGGCACAAATGTACTCCAAAATATCTACCTTATGGACTTGTTTCTCTCCTGGCTTCAAGCCGGAAGAACAAGCTCCGATTTTTTGCTATCCCTCGTGCTCCACTTAAGCAGAGTCGATTAGCCGCGAAGTTGAATCCTTCCAAACAAGTTCATGTCCCAGCTGGCTAATCGACACGTGCAACTCGAGCAGAGTCGATTAGGGCAACAAGGAGATACGAAGGGTTCTCCATTTTCCGACTCCGAGACCTTTTTTGAGACTCCGCCGACCTTCGAGACCTAAAAGGTCTCACGTGCAAGAGTGCAAAACGGCAGTTTTGGTGACGAGAGCAAGGCCATAGGCAGGGACATCGACCAGAAGCTGTGTGAAGAGTAAACAGAAGTTGGAAAGGCCACGGTAACTCATAAATTGATGATGGATAGATACAAAAAGGCAGCTACCAGTATAATACAATCAATGTGAAATGCTAGGCCTGGGGGGGAAGAAAATGAAAAGATGGAGTTGCTCCCGAGCAATTGAGGTTTGGTGACGGATGAACGGCGTATATATCAGGGTGCATGGAGGTGTTGAACCTCCAGTCTTCATCTGCTCGGAATCACTCATTGCGGAGTGCATCGAGACGCAGATAGTCAGCACCTTCAATGGTCACCAGGAGCTCCTTGGGCGTGAACGGCATCTGCAAATTGAATAATTTGAAAGCTGGGATTTGGTTTGGCAAGATGACAGTGCATCGGGCAAGCATACGTGCAAATGCCTCATACTCAGCAGGTATGTCGGAAGGCTTTGCTTTTTCGATGACGAATTTTTCATAGATGATCGCGAGAGCTTTCAGGAACTCGATTGGGATGAACTGAGTGCCGGAAATGAATATGCCAGTAGGCTGGGGCCATTCAGGTAGCTGCTTGCCGGTTTTTGAAGTCGACTGCACTCTGTCAGCACAAACACCTCTCCGGTGGTTCTCCGGGGATCCACTGGGGCCAGGGAACATTATCGTTCGACAACGTGCACATGTTGCAGGTTTTCGCTAAGGAATAAAATGAGTGTTAAAATGGGATAATCATTCAAGATATACCTTAAGTCGTCCCGGCCCATCATCTTTCACTAGTGCAACTACCCCACAATGAAGTTTCCAGAACGTCTCCGTACCACTAGATCTCGCTATTGAACATGTAGGCAACTTAGATCATGAAATAGATGTTATTATATACACACATACCATTGTAGTTATTCTTGAGAATCCGATCTGCAATGACAAGTTCGATTTCGGCAAGTTTGTCCATCAAAGCCCGAGGATTCTTGAGGACAGTGTCTAGGTGCCCGGCTTGCTGGAGACGGTTATTGTACTCATTGGTAGCGCGAATCCAGCAGGTGCTGGTCATGCTGTAGGTAACCCATTTGTATTCTGCACGGAGGTCCATAAAAAGATGGAATTCATGTCCTGTTGCGATTTTAAGAGCCCGAACATCAAGATTTGTTGCCAAAGAGAAGAATTGCTCTGAGCGTGTTAGCTTTGCACCATCAGGCGCTGCAGGAAGTGGGAGAGGTCGTATGAGGTGAGAAGGGACTGCCATGGGCAATGATGATGTGGAACCTGGAACCGAAGCTTTCAACGAGGGTTCCTTCAATGGTGACATGCGCCGCAGGAAGAAATTCTGGAAGACCGGTGGAAGATCTGTTGGAATCCTCTACATGTCATGATTTGATTGGTGAGTGTTCGGCATGAGGCATCAGATAAGGACTCACCTTCACCTCTGGACTAAGTTCCATCCTCCCTCTCTTATGCGGTGTTGCATCACCAAGTACTGATGATGCTCTTCGTTTTGCAGGTGTGGAATCCTGTCCTCTGGTAGTCACTTCGGCATCAACAGATTCGATCGACTCTGTTGCCCCCTCTTGCTTTTGCTCGATTCCTAGATCCTGGATATCGTCGTCAAAGGTCACTTCATCATCAACATTAGATAAATCAAAGAAATCTTTGTCTTCCTCCTCTTTCTTGGGCTCAAACAAACCTCCATAGGTGGCCGCATATGTGGAATCAATCACACCAAATTTTTCATCACTCTTCACATCTGGTAATGTTGGGAGAGGCTGGAGATTTGCAGATATGGATCGGCGCTTCTCAATCAACGAGTTCCACAGGTGAGCAGTGAAATTTGCAAGCCGAGTGTGATGAGATTCATAGATTGATGAGATGAAGGCAGATGGTGGGCGATAACGGCCTGCGCTGGCAATCCGGATATTGTGTCGGAGGACAAAGTCATGGCTTAGCGCAGAGAACATGACAATACCGCTCGTGTAAGCATGCTGAAGACTATTCCGGCCTTTGTGAGAACCTTCGATTCGACTACCATCGCATGGTATGTCATCTCTCCGCCGAGCTAAGCATCCTTTTCGTACATGATCCATTTGATCTTTGTGAACCTGATTGATATTTTAGTTCAAAATTACTCAGTGTTCAAGCGAGACGCACCTTAGATGCTGCTGGTGACCATATACCCTTCTCCGCATACTTCTCATATGCCAGCTGTAGTTTCCTTGCTTGCTCATCTTTTGACCAATATGTAGCTGGATTTTTTCTAGATGCTCGTGTCTTCAAGATTGCATCAACGATATCATTTGCAACACTCTTCCGATAGGCATTTTTTGCTCCACCACTAAGGTATCTGAGGTACCTGGAATTGAGGTGAGCCCGATATATTGTGTTCGAAAACTTTGCATACCTCTTCATAAAGTGATACACATCCAGCACTACATCTACCCCAGGGAGACATCGAGTGATTTCACCACGAACATGGCAACAATTGTCAGCAACAACAATTTCAGGATAAGGTTCACCTGTAACTTCACATCTCTTTTTCAGACCAGTTAAGACTTCCCTGATCTCTGCATTGGCCTGGCTTTGGCAATACCGCTGTGGGTGCAAAATGGCACATCAGTTTTTGTTGCGGTGAGTGGTTCACGGTCAACCTACCCAAGCTACAATCTCATTACCTTCGTTGACAATATCAAGCAGGCATTTGAGGGGGTTTATCCGGATCTTTTTCGAGTTTGCGACAGAAGCTTTTAAAGCACATCGGAATGTATGATCCAGTGACAGACTAACCGCTGATGACTTTTGTCAGGCTCGACTACTAGTAAGATGGTGTGAGGCAGTGCATACCTGTCAAGGAACGTACATAATCATCGGACTCCTGTTCTCGGGTACGTTGGCTATACTCTAGGTAAACCTCACTGATCATGTCTTCGCTAATTGACTTGTTACTGTACACATATCCAGTATTTTGTGCATCATCATCTGATCCATGGACTCGGAATGGCTTGAGCAAAAGAGGTTGCAGTGGTGTTTGTTGGCATGACTGAAAGGCTTGAAGGTATTCAAGAAATAGTTTGCGATGTTCGAGTAAGTGGAACTCTATTCTCAACAAATTTTTAGCACTAAAATCAAGATTATGGAAATGACATACGCTTTATATGTGTCGCCAATCCCGCAGAAGTCTCTGAAGGCCGCAACTCAATGATGAAGTCAAATAGTTCACGGGTCACGGCACATCGTTTGAAGAAGTGTGGAATACCTCCTGGAACGCAAATAGTAAGCTTGTGCCAATGTTGTAACCATATTGCTAAGTACGTGGAATTTGCCAGTGCTCCCATTTTTCCCAGAAAAGAGTATTCGTCGTGGAAACACAAAACTGCCCATCAGCCTGGCATGTCTTACACCGCAACTGAAACCCAAGAGCAAACTCTTCTTCATTAACACCATGAACATCTCAGGATCCTTTCGCATTCCACCCGTCCCAGTGCACGTCATCAGAAGCACAGCGAGGACAGCATGTTAGTTCAGGGAAGTAGAATGGGTGGATTACATTCAACGGCTTGAGGTGAGCAATGACAGGATCAATGTTGGGTGCCCCTTGACACTTTTGATGATAAAGATATGGCGGAGGGACAAACCGAGGGCCAAGGAGGGGAATACGCTTATTGAGAGGCTGAGGGACGGTGCCCTTTGATGCATTCCCATGTACTCGGGTCTTTGCATGGACAAAATTGACATATTCGACAACGTTGCCTTCCCATTCCAACTGATCCGGTATGAAAGGCTGGTCGCCCTTGTTCTTGGACCAACTCTTGACTCGGGCTGAAACCTATCAGACGGTGAGTGATCTAACATCAATGCCATATAAGGGGACTCTCTTGACTAGCTACCACGCGGCACCCCGACTGGGACCCCAGACGGAACGAGTGGTGGCCGGTGCACAAAACACGGAAAATATAGAGCACACGAGCTACTATTTCATTGGGGAACACTATACATCGTACTGTGAGGACACATACATGAGACAAACGAAACAAAATCCTGTAGATCCCGAGAGAAATGCCACCAAAAGGCAAGGCAGGTACTCTAACACCAAGCCAAATACGACAAACAGAAAACATGGACAGTACGGATATGACAAAGAGACCTACGAGAACAGAAATAATCAAGGAAAGCAGCATATCTTCAGACGTTCACAATGCAGAGGACGGAAAAACATTACTCGAACGCGAGGCATACATCGTCAACGGAGAGCCCGTAACTCCACAGACCCTAGCGATCGCCATACTTAGAGTGGCGGCTGCAATGACCAGAATGCCGAGATCGTGCACGAACGTCCTGAGAGCGGTAGCCTTCGTGCTGGAAAGCATCCGAACAGAAGAGATAGCAGGGAACATTGGGGAGACAATATGCAACAAACTGGAGGATCCCGTCTTCTCAAAGATAGCGCAAATTACGGAAAGCATAGGGCAAACACAAGACAAAATGGGAGCATGCGAGCAGGAGATAAGGAACTCAGCGGTATCACTAACCAAAACTATGGAGGAGCTGCACGCGGACGTCGACCGCATCACATTGAGCCTAGAGGAGGCAAAAGCAGTAGCGTTACAACTCCAGACGGCCCAAGACGGGGAAACACGGGAACCCGACAACAGAAACGGAATGCCAACTTCATACGCCAATGCTGCCAGGATGCACATACCAATACCCCCAGAACATGCAGCATCCATCTCAAGAGGGGACATCGTCAACAGACAGATTATAGTCAAGAAAGACCCGAAATCTGCGAACGATACCCTCGGAACGTTAACTGAGAGAGAACTGGTCGAGAAAGCCAAGCTCGCACGAGATATGATGGGAATTATGGCAGCGGACAAGCCAGATGGTATGACATTCGTCGGAGCACGGCGGACCCAGGCGGGCACGATTATATACTCATTGAATACCGCGGAAGCAGCACGATACATGCGCAGGACTGACGTTATGAAAGAATTCATATCCCAATTCGGTGGGGCATCCGTGATGATGGCAGGGCTATGCCAGGTAGTAGTGGAATACGTCCCTACAACACTCGACCCAGAGAGACAAGCGGCCCTCGAAAAAATCGAACAAGATAGCGCACTGCCGAAAATGTCAATATGCGAAGCGAGATGGCTAAAACCTGCACACCTGCGTGCGGAAGGGCAGCGATACGCGTTCCTCATACTGGGTCTTGCGTCGCGGGAAACCGCAAATCACATTCTGGAATACGGAGTGTACATCGAAGGGAAACAATGCTGGACTAGGAAGCTACTACAAGAGCCACGTCGATGCATGAGATGTCAAGGCTTCGGACACATTGCAAAAGAGTGCAAATCGATACATGACGTATGCGCGAGATGTGCCGGAATGCACCGCACATCCGACCGCAGCTGCGGAGTGGAAGGAGAAACACCCCTCAAATGCGCCAACTGCAAAGAAACGGGACACGGTGCAGTGGACCGGAACTGCAGGGTATTCCAGGAAAGAGTAAAGAAAATGAGTGAGTACAACACAGAGGCGAAGTATAGGCTATTTCCAACAAACGAGCCCAGGACATGGGGACGTGCAGATGAGAACGGCGCCCGAGCGGGCAACTTTGACCAAGCGTGGAGAAATGATGGACGGAGACAGGAACAGCGACCATGGGAAGGAGGCGCACACGACAGCGCAAAAGGCGGATACAACATAGAAACCTGAAACAGACAAGGATGGAGTATAGGTCGAGGCGGCCCCAAGATAGCACAAAGTCAAGACGCGGGACATGGATTTACAAGGGGAGCGGGCTTCCGAACGATGTCAATGCAAAACGGCGCAAGTCAGGGAGGACAGGGTAGCGGTAGGACATCACAACAGACCCTGGACATCATATGGGGAACACAACCGGGGCCGACGTCCACGCCAGGAGGATGGGGAGACGAACCACTGACGGGTCCAACGTACATCATCACCCCGCCAGCGAGACAAATACTCACGAATGCAGCGGATACAGAGCCACCGAGCCAACGTAGACAGGAAACGCCATCCGCGCAGTCAATCGAGGACCTATACGCATGAAGCAGATATCCATATGGCAACAAAATGTAAATAAGTCGCTAATAGCCCAGCTGGATATGCTCGAGGCCGTAAAGAAAGAACACGCGTTCGTACTAATACAAGAGCCCTACTTCGACTTCAAAGGCCTCACAAGGGCCAATGGATACTACACCGTAATATACCCCCCCCGTCATCACGACACACACAGCACCAACCCGACAAGATCAGTAATACTCGTCAGCAAACTAATCGACTCCAATACATGGTCACCCATAATTATACCAGCCACCGATCTCACCGCGGTCCAGATCGTCGGGCCATTCGGTACTATATGAATCATTAATGCGTACGTCGACTGCACCAACGACGACACCCTGACAAAGCTAGGAGAATATATGAACAGTCAGGCGGCACAGAACGCACCCGCCAGACCAGTCCAATACATATGGGCGGGGGACTTCAACCGACATCATCCGCTATGGGACGAGGAAAGAAACGCCCACCTATTCACTATGACCAATCTAGAAGCAGCCACAACACTATTGGAACTCATTGGGCGACATAACATGCGAATGGCACTGCCGGAAGGGATTCCGACACTACAAGCGCTGGCGACCGGCAACATGACAAGAGTAGATAACATATTCTGCACTGACACGCTCCTAGACCGATTCATAACCTGCGATACACGGCCCGAGGACAGGCCGGTGAAATCAGACCACTTCCCAATAACGTATACGCTCGACATCACGGTACGCGGGTCCAGATTCAAGCCAAGGCCCAAATACGAGGAAGCCAATTGGACAAAATTCCAGGAAGTACTGGGGGAGAAACTGGCGGGAATAGAGGGACCAAGCGAAATCGAAAACGTCGAAAAATTTCACCAGGCTCTAGCCGACCTCAACAATGCAATACAACACGCAATAGCGAATGTAATCCCAACAACCAAACCGTCCCCGTATAGCAAGCGGTGGTGGAATGAAGAACTAATGGCTGTGAGGACGAGAGTGAGGAGCCTAGGAAAGAAAGCATACAGACATCGCGAGAACCATAACCACCCCGTGCACGAAGAATACCGGAAAGCGAGGAATGCATACGCTGAACAAATCAGGCGGACTAAGACAAAACACTGGGTCGAGTGGCTAGAGGGCATAAGCAAATCAAGCATGTGGATGGTGAGCCGATTGGTAACGGGACCGGCGTCCGATGGAGGAAGGGCGAGGATCCCGACACTTCGAGAGACAAGCGCAACCACTGGTGAAACAAGGGAGGCAGTAAGCAATGAGGAGAAAAGCAAATGGTTCTATGAAACGTTCTTCCCTGCTAAACCGCTGACAACTTCAGTCCCAGCCCAGCCAGAATACCCCCCACCCGCGTGGGATTTCGAGCTAATCACCAATGAACAGATACACCGGGCAATCTGAAGAATGAAACCCAAAAAAGCAACAAAGACGGGCACAATCCCCAATGTGGTCTTCATACAGGCTTGTGAAATGATAGTGCCATTCCTGGGCCCAATATTCCGGGCTACGTTCACACTCAAGATATACCCAGAACAGTGGGCGGCAACGGAAACGCCGGTACTCAAAAAGCCAGGGAAATCGAATTATGCAGTGCCAGGAGCATGGAGACCCGTAGTGCTGTCAAACGGGTACGCAAGGCTCCTGAACGCATGTGTAACGGAGGACGTCATATGCATGTGCGAAAAGGCAGGCATGATCCCGCCGTGTCACTTTGGCGGGAGGCCAGGACGAAGTGCGACTGATGCCCTACTATACCTCGTCAAAATAGTGAAGGACGCGTGGAGGAAAGGTAAAGTAGCTTCACTACTCTCGCTGGACATGAAAGGGGATTTCCCCAGTATGGCGATCGATTGGCTAATGCACGATATGAAAATGCGAGGCATACCGGTTGAAATCACGGAATGGATGGAGCGGCGATTGGAGAAACGACGTACAGTACTTACATTCGATGACTTCACCTCTACGCCATTTGATATTGACAACGGGCTGGACCAAGGAGACCCATTCTCACAGATATGCTACATAATATACAACTCAAGCCAGCTCGACACGATGAACGAAAAAAGAGGGGAATTCGGCATAATATACATCGACGACTCCAACATTATAAAGGTAGGGGAAAACTTCAACGAGACACACGCGGGAATACAAGACATAATGAGACGAGAGGGGGGAGTCTTCCAATGGGCGAGAGAACACAACTGCGAATTTGGAATGGAGAAATTCCAACTACTGGACCTGTCGCGACGAAAACGAGTTGACCCGAACAATCCGAGGAAACGCATTCCGATTAGTGTTGCCGAAGTTCAGTTCGGTCCGGTTCCGACCCTTTTTGGCGGAACCGCGAACTGAACTTCGGGTCCGGTTTGGCGCATGGCCAAACCTGGACCCGGACGGCATTGAACCGTTTCTCCGCGTTCGGTCTGAACCCCGGACCAAGGTGGGCTCACCCCATGAGCTCCGTTCTCCTCGCGAATGGCAGGCACGTATCAATCGATACGGCGCTACACTTCGCGAGGTAGTTGGGCTGCGGGGGAGCCATCCGGCGCTGCTGCTGCCGCCGCTGTCACTGCTGCCGTTGCTGCCGCTGCTGGCGCTGCTGCTGCTGCCGTCGCCGTTGCTGCTGGCGCTGCTGCTTCCGCTGTTGCTGCTGCTGCTGGCCGTTGCCGTTGTCGTTGCCTGGTTGCCGTTGCCTTTGCCATTGCCATTGCCGCCGCTGGTGGTGGTGGTGGTGGTGGTGTTGCGGCTGCCCCGCATCTGTTGGCATTGCGTTGGCATTGGCATTCATCTTGTGCCAATGTGGTTGCGATGTGGTCGCAGTCGAGTTGCCTGCCGCAAATAACATTAGTAAAGTTAAGAAAAAAATGGAAACTTACCTTTGAACACAACACAATTTGTGTTGTGTTCAACCTGCGTTGAAGTTGCTGTGTTGCGTGAAAGGTCACGGCCGGTCACATGATGCCGTTTAACACGAAATAGTAAGTAAAGAAATACGAAAAACAAATGAAATCAATACCTTAAAAATATCCGCGTTCGCGGTTTGAACGCGGTTTGGAGCCGTTCAGGAAATCCGGCAGGCCTCGAAACCCGGAACTGAACCCGCGGTCCGGTTCAGCACTTGGCTGAACTTAGACCGAACTTAGGGTTCGGTTCGGGGTTTGAACCGGGTTCGGCTAGGTTCGGAACCAAACTACGGCAACACTAATTCCGATCGAAAGAAGTCCCATCACCATCGACGATATAGTGATACCATCGAAGACAAACGTAAAATTGCTAGGAGTTACGATTGACCGGGAACTACGATGGCATGAACAAGGAGCCGCGGCAATCAAGAAGGGACAAGACTGGATACTACAATTCAAACGGCTGTCAAGGGTAGCGGGTGGTATAGCAGCTAAGTACATTCGACAATTATACATGGCTATCGCAGTGCCGAGAATGCTGTATGCAGCTGAAGTGTTCCTTACCCCGCAGAAACGAAGACCAAGGGTGGAAGAGAGCAGAGCGGATAAAGGGAAAGCCATCATCAGGAAACTGGCATCGATCCAGCGAAAGGCAACGATGATGATTACAGGAGGATTATCGACGACAGCAACAGACGTACTGAATGTACACGCAGACGTCCTACCGATGCACCTATTAATAGACAAAGTACGGCAACGGGCTGCAGTACGACTCGCGACACTACCCCCGGCGCACCCTCTCAGAAAAGCCGTCAAAAACGCAAGGGCACGACGCGTGAAGAAACACCCTACACCATTACACGATCTCATCTGGACATACGACATCAAGCCAGAGAAGATGGAGACGATTCAAAACGTACGACAAGGAACTAAATGGGAATTTGAGGCAAAGACAGTCATCAGGGACACGAAGGAGAAAGCAATAGAAGATGAAAGGACTGACGACGCAGACGTGAAGATATTTACAGACGGCTCAGGTATAAACGGAGGGATAGGGGCGGCGGCGACGCTACACAAGAGAGGAAGGCGAAGATGGAAGAGCAAAGCGACTAGGCTGGGCTCAACGAAGAAGCACGGGGTATACGAAGGGGAGGGTGTCGGAATGATTCTAGGAATAGAACTACTGAGGGAAGAGCATAGCGTCACAACCGCATCGATATACACGGACAACCAGGCAGCAATCCGGGCTCTAGAACTGATAAAACCAGCGCCATCGCATCATATCTTTGATATCGTACACAAGAGACTGGCGATGACAAGGCGCAAGCATAGAAACATGGAACTCACCGTGAGATGGATACCAGGTCATGAAGGAGTCGAAGGAAACGAGCGAGCGGACGAGAGAGCTAAAGCTGCAGTGGGGGGCAACGTAACATCGCGAGAGAGATTACCGGCCAATCTTCGCAAACCACTACCGCATAGCAAGACGGCTGTGCGACGAGCCTTCCTCGACAAATTACGAAGGCGAGCGCAAGAGCACTGGCACAACTCAGCGCAGTCTGCACGGATACGAGGCATTGACCCAGGTTTCACACCATCGACGTACCGACGAGCCACAGCCTCACTACCGAAGAAACACGCGGCGATAATCATGCAACTGCGAACAGGACACATCGGACTAAATCAACACCTCCATCGAATACGGCGCGCTGACTCTCCCCTCTGTCCATGCTGTCAGCGATATAACGAGACAGTGGAACATTACCTGCTGCACTGCCGAGCGCATGATCACGCGCGAGAGAAGCTAAGGCGCGAGATCGGACGAGACGCAGGCATTATTAAATGCATCCTCTCCACATCGAAGTACTTTCCACACGTCCTCCGTTTCGTTAGCAAATCTCGGCGCCTCCAGGCAACGTTCGGGGGATATCCCGATATTGGACCTCGAGTAATGACCCAGCCGACGCCCTCCCATTACCCCGATCTGCTCGATGAACAGCCATCCTACGTGTACTCCCATTCTTATTTTCATTTTGATTCTCATTTCCATTCTCAGTTCTACTCACTACTATTTAACCCGCTTATAAACACTAATTTACTTCACACACCTTATAGGTAGTTATATTATGTGGATATTCTTCCACCCTGGGTTGGCACTGCTGACCCACTTTGTTACTTATGACGATTTCGACTCTGAACATGACGTAGGATACGCGTTTTGTATTCTCTGACATATGGTTCGCCACACAGGAGAATAAACATTGAAAAAAAAAAAAAAAAAAAAAAAAGCCATATAAATCCACATACTGCTTGCTTCCAATCCTGCTCAAACTTTTTTTGTTTGCTTGTTTCCAGTGTACTTTTCAGAACAGCAATGATGGAGTTTACTTCGAAGACGGACATATTTTTAATGTGAGAGCTGTGTTCGTTGGGAGTAGAATATTAATTTAGGGGCCGTTGAACTTTACTAATATACAAGAGCCCGCCGTCACAATTTTTTATTTGTGAACAGAACACCCCGAACTGTTTCAGACTGTACTCAATTTATCAAACTACTACGCATACTTATGTGGTTGTCCCACAAGGCAAGTAAATATATGTAAGTCTATGTGTTGAATCATCTACCATATCTATTGTAAGGTAGACAAGCAATGAACGTTACCACAGCTCTAAGCAACACTTGCACTTTTGCAGCGTACGACCATCCTTCAAGTTGTCCCTGAGCCAAACTTGTGGGTCTGCATCTTGAAAAGAAGTGTCCCATAAGTCTGGCGCACCCGGAACAATGGCTAGATCCCAATCAAGTTACATATTACCACACCAGCCAGTGAGTCGTAGAGACTAGATAGTGTTATACCGGCGAAATCCCTGCGTGGATCTTGAGATCCATTCTCCGAAACCCCTGCCGAAATTTTCTGGCGCCTTCGGCGGGAATCCCCCTTCGAATGACCTTTTTCTCGTCGATTAGTGCTGATAAATTGTTAGTGAAAAGTAATTATTATTTCCGACAAAAGAAGCAATTCTAGCTGCTTTGAATGTCCACATTGCTGCTTAGGGTAGTCAAAAGTGCTGCTTGGAGCAGATGTGAATGCCTGCAAGAGGTAGGTGGGACATATTAGAATTCCTGCTTTCAGTAGACATTTTGGCTATCCGCAAGTAGGAATTCTACGTGGCAAATACTTCCCGCAGTGGTGCAAAGTGTTCTTATTATGCTCACTCCCTCCATGCACAATACATCTCAATTTCTACAGACTCTACCCAATTCTGCCAAGCGGGGAATTGCGCCAATGCGAACACTTCAACCATATCACCGACTTGAAAGGCTCCCAACCAATCCTGGATCTCGTGAATCTGATCCCGAACATCCCAAATGTTGGTGTGCTCGCGAGTTTCCAAAGACGCGTGAACGTTGACTTGAAATCGTCTGTCGCGTGGGAGACGTGAGGGATTACTGACACCGATACTGCTCGAGTTGTGGGTCTGTGTGGGTCTTCTCACTCTGACTTCGAACCACGTCCAAGATTCTCGATATGTTCCGTGCAAGTCGGGGTAGTTGCTAAAGCCTATACAGACATGCAGGGTAAGGCATAGATCAGGAATACCGTCACGCTGGGTTCTGGGAAGAAATGCAGGAAATTCAGAATGCAAAAAAACTGACCTTGATCATGTGAACGCGTCCGAACAACCAATCTTCGTATGGGTGCTGGACCTCGCCCACCGACGGATATGGACAGGTACGGACAAGGCACAGTGTTTCGATCTACCACGAGCAAGTCCGCTCTCTTGACCACTTTCCGTGCCCAGTAAGTAGCGTGTTCTAGAATCATCACCACGATCTTCCCGTGCAACCCGAGACGTCCCTCCAACAGTTGCCGAACTTGTATTACGTCCTTCTCGGTAAAGAACCGGACGGGTTCTACATCGCCAAATGTAAGGGACACCAGGTGCGGATACCATGGTTCTCCCTTGGCCCATTCAATCTGCTTGGCACTCAAATCTCTCAAGCAGACGGAATCGGTTTCCTCGGAGCGACTTAGAAGGTACTCCGTAATAGATGGAGACTGCAACTCAATTGCATAGTGCACCGCCGTCTTGACCGATCCTGAGTGTGCGCGACTGAACACTTCCGCTCCTACTCTCTCCACGAGAAATCGGGTCAACTCTAGCGAGCCACCTCGCACAGCATTGTGAAGCGGCGTTAGACCATCCAAGTTCCTTTGATTGACGTTGGCACCACGAGCGACCAGCTTCTCCACCATTCGAACGTTTCCCTGTGTGCAAGCTTCATGCAGTGCGGTTTCTCGGGAACCTGAATACTGCCAGCAAGGATCAGCCCCGCGTTCCAGCAAGAGATCAAATGATTGGTGATAGCCATTCAGGACTGCCACCCATAAAGGGAACACGCCTCCTTGGAAGACATGACGCTCAGAAGGCTTGTTGAGATCCACCCCAGCGTCGATGAGATAATTGATCATCTCTAGATCGTCTCTCAAAACGGCATTGACAAGAGGCGTTCCGTGTCTACTCAATTCGTCATTGAGCCAGCTCGGGGGATTCTTGAACAGGCACCGCAAAATCCACGTTAATCGACCATTCGTTAGCCAGGACAGAGGACTTTTATCCGGGAAATAGCCGGAGACATCTCCATGTCGAGCCTGCATATAGTTCAAATACAGACCGCCATTTTCTTCGGAGCCCAGGAATTCAGTGATGAGTGGGATGATGTCCTCCGCCCCTCTACACTCCTCGGTGTGCACCATCCAACGCTTAGCAGCGTAGTCGAGGAAAGGGTATTCAGCCAGTCGCCAGTCAAGTGCTTCCTTTGTGTCGCATGCGCCATCTTGAAAAGGGTCGAGAAGGAGGTAAGTGAAGCAAATTTTGGATAATTCTCGGTGGCTCTCATGGAGTGAAATTCGAAAGGTGGATAATGGTGTTTTCTCCAGATGTGAGGATAGAAGGAACTCCTGGTTTTAATATCAACGGTGGATTGATGTCACTTGCGTGAAATACCCACCTGCACAGAATAGTGTGACAATATAACGTCACCACTCTGCTCCCGATATTCAACCAGGCTGCTGCATATTTCGAGGATATCCTCCTTATCGTTGAGAGAACTGTCACGATCTAGGCATCTTCCCTCGAGATCGACAGCCATACCCTCAACAATCTCAGCTAGACGAAGTGGCCTGTCTGAAGCAATCATCCACGAGAGAATCTTTTGTGCAAACCAACGGTCGTCTTCCGCGATATTCTGAAGAATTCTCTCGTAAGTTTCATATAGCCCAGTTGGGAGGTTCTTCAACGATTCCAGGATTTTCTTGTTGGTCCTAATGGTGCGGATCCGATCCAACTGACATTGAATCCAACGAAACCTTTGCGACAGACAGGCCGTCGAGTGAGTCATTTTACTCCGACAGAACACAAGACGAGTACACATACATGCCATCGGCTCCTTGTATCAAGGTGGTAAGAATAATGTCTTTCATTCTCTGTGGGATCTTGGTGTAGCCCTCGCCTTCCAATGCTCTGGAGACATGTTTCTTCATATCAGCAAGAACGTGCTGTGCCTCTTCGCCCAAAGAGATGGTGATCTGTTTCCTGAAGGCATCGCGAATATCCTTCTCTTTACGACTTGTGATGAAGATGCGTATGTTCCCCTTCCCGTGTAACATATCGAAGCACTGAAGCAGCTCGTTACGGGGAGCACATTCATCGAGTGCATCAATCACGAGTGTCGTATCTTCATAGTGGTTGCTAGCTTTTGCGATGAGATCAGCAAGTTCCATGAGATCCGAGGGCGGCTGGTAGTTGTCGTGCATCCGCCTCACCAAATCATCAAAATCTGCCCGGATGGCTTTTGGTTGATTCACGAGTAGCTGCGCGAGCAGCGATCGCAGAAGACTCTTTGGCTGTCGCGTCTTGGTTTCGGTAAAGTCGAAGTAGAAGTAAGCGAAGCCACAGTTGGGCGTCCTCAAAGACTGGAAGTGGTCGATGAGCGTGGATCTTGAGAAACGTCAGAAGATTGGGATGTAAATTGCATGGAACCCTACGTAAGGACCGTTTTTCCACTCCCAGCTTGACAAAATTTGAGAAATAAGTCAAATATTTGGCATGACAGTCAATGAGACATACGAATACCGTAAAGCCAAAGAAACGATCTGGGCATCAATTTCCACGCTTCAAAACGCTTGTCTTGGAGCAGCCATACACCGGTTCCTGGTTGCCTACCCTTTGTGGAGGTGTACTGATGTTTGATATCGAACGGCACTGGGTACAACCATTTTACGACATCTTGAGTGACCTTTTCTGATCGAATCGATCAGCAATGAGGACATGGGAGTGATCCATTGGCTGAGATATATTCACGGAGGTTATCATCTTCCAAATCAGTCAACAACTCGGACGTGAAGCCTGATGGAGGTGTATGGGCATACCTGACGTTGAAAGGATGATTCGTTCGGCGTGATAATTGTATTGATTTCCCTGCACCTGGTTGAAGGTAGAGAAGCTGGCATTGACGTCTCTCACTTGCTGGAATGCCATGATGGTTGTGGTGAAAGTAACATAATGTAAATAATTATATGAATGGGACGGTGGTTTGCAAGGAGGTATACTACACTCCACATAGACAACATACAATATTGTTCTACAACTTCTCCCGCGCATTACTCAGGACTTTTGAGCTGCCAAACGGGCCAACCCAAAGATCCGTCTTCTCTTATCCATCGCCTTGTCTGATCCATGTCCTCCGAACGAATGGTGTGGTACCACACCACAGCAGCCATCCCCAACAGCGGATAGAATGCACCTAAGCACCAACGTAAAAGAAACAAGAAAATGAACAACAACCGTCAACCTGCCCATCACAAGATACAAACGGTATGGTGGATCAAAAATAAAAACACCACTCACCCAGCCATTACAGCGATTCCCTTCGGGTGCCAATTTAGCTTTGCGAGTACGGGCCCAGAGGCAGTCCCTAGAGATCTGTCGCAGACGCGTGCCCCCCTGCATTCCCAGAAGTTGGCTTTCCGAGTACTTTGCACTAGTCATACAAGACTTGCCGGACACGTTATGAGCGGCGCTTCAACGATTTGGATCGCCAACCCGACTTCGAGAAGCCGTTTGATGTGACCTAGACTGGACCTCTGGAGCCGGATGTGTCAGTGTCAGCTCGTCACTGGGTAGACAAGTTTGGAAGTATAGAGGGAGGAAAACGCACAATGGAAGAACCAAACTCCCGAGTTACCTGCGGGGTCATCGCAGGTAACCGTGTGCATGGAGGGCACTTGGACGGTGTCGCGGCGCTGGGTTGGCTTGACCTTCGAGGGTTTGAGTACGAGGTCTTTGCAGGCGGTCTGCGTGGCCATTTTATGTCCATGCAAGTGACTGCATGCGCCGTACGGGCAAAATGGTTGACGAAACAATCAAGACATGGTCACACACAAGGGATAGTTTCCTGTGTCACCATTCTTCAGCACGATGTCGACTATTTCGAGGTGCTCCACAATGAAGGACAGTGGGCCGTACACTTTCACGACGGTTGCAATGCGTCCGAGGGTGATATCAAAAGCATGGCAGGCACGAGTGGCAATTGAATGTAACCTATGATAGTATTGAACATCGCATGGTTCATCCCGTATCCATGGTGTCGAACGACACCTCTAGCTTGATGGTGCGGAGGCTGAGCGCCGAGGTGCTGCAGGGATGGGCATCAGCGCAGTGTCATTCACGTCGTGGTATGTTTCGACCGAGCCATTATCAACATCCCGAACGATCATTGGTGCCGGCAATATCCGAACTGACGCGACCAGTTTTCTCACGGGTTGGATCCCAACCAGCCACTGGCACAGCACAATTTAGAACACATTTTGAATCTGTAGATAGGTCTGAACCTCCAGGCAGATACTTTGAATTTGAGCCTAATCTGTCCAATATGCCAGATTGTGTTACCAGTGGTAAAATCTGATCAGTGGTAAAATTTAGCACCTGCATAAACAATCTGTCATATTGTACAGAGTCATTGTCAGTTTCTAAATATCTGAAACTGTGCAACAGATTTTCCAACAAATTCTGAATCTGTCCCAAGGTTTCACATTGTAAAATTGGGTGTGTTTATCTGGGCTCATGCACCAATTTACAATTCAAGTTGGTTGCAGGGTTCAGATGTTTTGCTAGATTTAGAAACTGATAATGAATCTGTACAGTAAGACAGACTGATACCACAATCTGGTATATTATACAGATTTTGACTCAAATTCAAAATCTCTGTCTTAGCATTCAGATCTATCTGTAGATTCAAAATGTGTACTAAAATTTGCTACACATCTATACAGGTTAGCAGTGATGTTTGCCTCAGGATTGTGAGATGGCAATTCTTCCAAGAAATACTGTCAGCATAGGCCAAAAATATTTCAAGGGGTTTGAAAGATTTGACAGATGCACAATCCCAGTGACAGAGTCAGGGATGTTTGTTCAAGAGTGTAAGAAATTGATGAATTAGAGGTGAGCAGATAGGGTTATTATAGATGTGCAACTCAATGGGATTTCAGATACAGGAGGTACAAGGGGCAGGGCTTGAGGGACAATATCCATAAATCTCCATGGCAACCAACAATTCAGTCTTTGTGGCCTGCCCACCACCAGTGATGGATTTTCATTCAAGTTGTTGTAAACAGGAGAGGCAACACGCTGAATAAAAATGAACAATCCATTTGAGAATGGACTGATACCAAACTGCAAAATGACCCACCTTGGCAGATGCAGATATATGGATCTGGGGTAAATTTTCATGTACCTCTTGCTGGTCATTTGCCTAATGTATGGAGGTGGCAGTATAATAGTGTGTCAGCAAAGGGACTAAAAAACTTATCAGTGAACATAACTCCATGGACATGACATTCTGCATGACCATCTCTTGGAAAACATGACCATCTCTGGGTTCTATGCAGTGTTTTTTCCTGCTATTCCAAACCTCCCTTGCCTTTGCCAGAGCCCCAGACAAACATTTTTTGCTCTTGTGGCAGGTGCGCTTGTGATAGTTAAATGTGCCTAGTAACAGAAATGACCTTCCACAAACACAAGTCTGACACGATTCATTGTTATCTGGGTCCATGTGTTCTAGGATGCTTGAAGGAGTAGTGTTGCCACGGCTATAGCCGATGTTTTTTGAAAAATTGCCTTTTTAGGCTAGTAAAATTAGGCAAAATTATGAAAATATTTGAGGAGATGGGCGAAGCCAAAAGCTGAGGGGTCACTTAAGGGTGCTAAGGATTTGGGGCTGAATTCTCAGGGTTCTTCAGGGATAGCTGTTGGACGGTAGCTGGCTAGGCTCAACAGCTATGGTTGAATAACTCTGAAGATTGGGCACCAAATTCTTAGCACCCTTAAGTGACCCCCCAGCTTTTGGCTTTGCCCATCTCCTCAAATATTTTAATAATTTTAGCTAATTTTACTAGCCTAAAAAGGCAAATTTTCATAAAACATCGGCTATAGCTGTGGCAACACTATGAAGGAGGCTGATAATACAGTAGGTGGCACCAGGAAATTGCCTTGGCTGAACCGATGGCAATGTGAGCGATAGGAAGGGGTTGCCTCAGCTAACCCAATGGCAATATTAGTACTAAGTACTTCAAGTTGTTCAAGTTGAAGTCATGAGAACTGGTGGTGGAACCACCATCAGGAAATTGAACATGAAATGAGAAAGTCTTATAAGACCTGATCTGATACATCATAAGTAACATCCAGTATCACTATGATGACAGCCAGGTCAACTCAGATAATTTATGGTTACCTAGATGAAAATACATCACATCAAGCATATTGATGTCAATGTAGCATCAGTTGCCAACAATGTCTTGACCACTAATTCTGGTATTCATTGGTAACCAATGATATTAGAATATCTGTTATTGAGTAATAGGAGGGGAAAAAATTCTGCCTTTTAACCATTGTCTTTCTCATTCACTTATCTTATATAATGGTCTCATGTTAAATCTTCTTGGAATTTATCTCAAGGTCTTAGAATTAATTTTATCTAATCTTATCTCAAGGTCTTGGAAGTTTATCTTATCTCACTTATTGTCTTATTGTCCAATTTGAATGCTCAATATAAGTATAAGGATGAAAATTTGAGACATGAACAAGATTTTGTATTTTGTTCAACCCACAGGTGTGCAGCCAAATAGTGCCAACATATGTGTACATATTTATACAGACTCCAGGTACAAGAAAGATAGTTACTTGCCAATGGAATGCCAAATCTTAACAGTGTGACCATGCATAGATTTTAATATATCACCACATACAAAATGATTCCAGTCTTGCAATACCTCTGAGAAGAATTCACCATCTTAACATCAGAATTACATGACATGATCTTAGAATATCAACGTGATAGCTACAGGAATAGTGTGACAATATTGTTATCAGAATTACATGACATGATCTTAAAATATCAATGTGATAGCTACAGGAATAGTGTGACAATATTGTTATCAGAATTACATGACATGATCTTAAAATATCAATGTGATAGCTACAGGAATAGTGTGACAATATTGTTATCAGAATTACATGACTTGATCTTAAAATATCAATGTGATAGCTACAGGAATAGTATGACAATATTGTTATCAGAGTTCTAAATTGTGATAAGCTTATATATCACTATATCACATGATATCAGTCAGCTATCTGTTGATAAGATCTGTCTGGAAATCCCTGTGTCTCCACGTTTTCCTGATGACATCTCCGGTGATATGCAATATGTAGCTATAAGAAGGGAATCCTACAACTACTAAGGTGAAAAGGTGCAAGGAAGCTTTGGAAAGCCTACACTAGTATAGGAAAGGAAAGAGAAGGAATAAAAGAGTATGAGAAACTCAATAGAAGTGCTGCGATCAAAATAGAAGTGGTGCAATCAAGATCAAAGAGTTGCAATAAAATCAAAAGTTGCAGTGAGATCAAAGGGTCGGACAGTGAGAGAATGTGATAGAATGTGAAGAGAATGGAACTAGAATGAAGGGGAAGCTCTGAGATGAAGGGGGAATTAGGTCTGTCTTGATTCTCTGGGGGTTCTCTGTCTAGTGGCTCATATAGGCAGGTAAATAAGCTGTCAGGACAAAGAAAGAGGGATGAAAGGATAATACTAAAAGGAGATATGTGAGATAAAGGGCATATAGAAGAAAGGATAGGTAGAGAGAATGATAACTGAAAATAGAGAACAAAGAGAACAAGAGAAATACTTCGAAGTGTGATAACTAACAATCTCCAAAGTCACAGAAGATCGCAATACTCGCAATGTGATTGGAAGGTTGAAGAGTGGTAAGTTGCATAAAATTGCAAGGAATCACAAAATATATAAAATCAGGGCTCAGGATGGCTGAGCGTGTATCACCAGCATCTGCAGATGAAAGGAATTAGTATTATTGAAAAGCAACTTTAGAAAAGCCAAACCTTGGTGGGTCTCCTTACATGCAGGCCCCATCTTGTATACATATGCTCAATACCAACTACAAAACATGGAATGTAAGATGAATAACACGTGCTCCAGGGGAAGGCTTAACATACTGATATAGCCACAGCTATCAGAAGCATATCCAGCTACATATCTGCCAGTGCATGGACCTTTGATGGCAATATAAATAGCTGATTCATTGTAAAGATTTGTGTCAGAATTGCTGGTGCAGCACAAAGGCAACAAGGTGCTCTGAAGTCATGCATTTTGCAATATTCTGAGAGGTCCATTGGAGTGACTTGCAATCCTGCTTGACTGACAGGCCTGCAGATCATCCATTGGACCATGTCATTGGTTAGTGAGTTTTTAGTGTCTATAATAATGCACCAAGGCCAAATGTGAAGGTTCAATGATACTGCATCATAGTGCAAAATAATGGTCAATCGCTGTCAATGGATGCAACCTTTGTAGTACTGGTGAAGGTGATCAAGATGAGTAGGCATTTGAATGGACTTAAAGAGATCACAATGTTGCATTCTGTTCACTGATCCCGACTCGGGGCTCTGCTTTATAGTCTTGGTCATTGGCATGAATTAGGCCCACAAACAACTCCAACTTGCAATGTCAATCACTGAATTTTTTTGTCATGCCACCAAGGCCTCATCTCAGGGTATGCTGATTAGTCAGGTGGCCATGGGGAGTTTGCTTACATCAACTGTTATAGGCCCCATACTCAGCCTGAGGCTCACTTGTAGTATTGCCATTGGTTCAGCTGAGGCAACCCCTTATTGCTCATTGCCATTGGTTTAGCCAAGGCAACCCTATTGCCACAATATCAGGCCTGCACTGTACTTTATTTGAACACCTCTCACCCTCAACTGCTTGCTGCCATCAGTTTAACTGAGGCAATCCCCCAGTGTCAGGCCCACACAGTTTTTCAGCTCTTGCCTTTGACCACACCTCACTATTGGTTTAGCTGAAGCAATTCTATCACCCCAGTGTCAAGGCAAATCAGTGGTCTCATTGCACCACCCTGGTCATTTTTGGCTGTGTGGAGATGATGCAATACTTGCCTTCAGAGGGGTGTTTCCCTGGGTTGCATACCCAATGACAGACTGCCAGTAAAGGGACTGGAGACCCTGTTGGATTCACTTCTAAATCTTGATTGCTGGGCTGCACCAGGACTTTTGGAACCTGAGTTCGAGAAACTCTTCACAAAATGTGTGTGTGGTTTAGTCATGACCTGTCAGGTGTATCAGCAACATATTTGCACTGTCACTGCTGCCACCATTGTTCAGAGTTGCCCTGTGTTCATTGACCTCACATCAGATGTTAGTGACTCAGATGATTCCTCTGAAGGCAGAAATGTGGAATCGGCCATCAACCTCACAATGTCTAGCAATGACAATTAGTAATATTCAATAGATATAGTTGACACAATTCACCTGTCTCATCTCACCATTATTTCAAACTTCTGTAGTTTGTTTATTGGCCCATACAATCTGAGTTGCCATTAATGAAGTCAAATTCACCCAGGCCACTGGGTAGTGGAGTTTGTTATACAAAGACAAAGACAATTGAAACACAGGGATCATGGTACTAAACTAGTTGTAAGAGGGTTTCTTGACATTTATGGAAGGTTGGTGAGAGGAGCGATCCTATCTTTAAACTGTCAGTAAAAGAAACTCAGCCAAACAACACACTTACATGTTATGTTTAGAATTGCCTTTTGTTCTGCTTGTTAGGATGGAACAAAACTATGCTGACTTCAAAGAGGTGAGGTGTGCATTGGATGAACTCAGGGCCATTGCAATGTTGCTTGACACATCCCAAGATGGTATCAAATGCCGCACCAAAAGATTCATCCATCATATCCAAATGGCAACATATGCTGTCTTCCCATTCCATCAAATTGTGGTAACACTAATAGTTGTGTATTAGCATGGTGTGAAAAGTGTGCATACATACATACCAGGGCCCTGATGCTAGCAAATGCCTCATTGAGAATTCCACAGCTTTCAGCACCAGAGGTGGGTACTTGCTTTGTTTTTTGGGATTTCAGCCCCAGACAATGCCAAGTATTGGTGTCTCATAGGCTGGATTCCCAAAGCAGTGGAGGAGAATATCCTGTTGCAGTTAATGGTTTCCTTTTATCTTAAAATAGTAAACCCTCACCTCTTGAAGTAAGTTCATGAATGCATGTTCCCCAGTCATTTCAGCACTGTGAAGATGTCTCAATTGCAACTGATAGCCCACAGGGCATGGCTATTTGAGAAGTCAGAAGGCTATCTTCTGGCCTTGGAGGTAGTTGCTGCATGCCTTCTGACCCTGTTTCATGGCAAAATGCTGTATGTCTTCATTAATCAGTATATCTAATAACCGATCAATAAGGGTTCCTTAGGAGAAAACTTAAACTGACACATGTGATCTGGGACAATCTGCTTTTAAACTCTTTCAAATTTTCTTTCCACCCTTTGCATCAACTCTTGCAGGTTGCCTAGTAAAGTGGGATTTATGAAATTGACTGAACGATGTATGAGGTAGATCTGCAGGCAGTGCAGTCATGAGCTGATCTTGACATTGCTCTTGAATTTGGTGGTGAGTAATGTGATTACCTTCTTGTTCCATGCATGCAACATTGGCTGATTCCAGCTAATGGGCATATCGTTAGCCTTGGGTCCAGGGTGAAGCCCATTCAGATATGCCTCTAGGACAGTAGGATCTACTGCAGGAGGCATGGTTGGCAATGACAGCGGTGGTGGTCCACTGCCTTCCTGTGTGGTGCTGGTGTTGTTCTGTTTGTCCTGCATTATGTCGAGCTCTTTACCCTTTACCACTGATTCCCAGTGGGACAATGTGGATTCCAGGTGGATTCCACATGAATTCCACCCCAGCCAAATGGACATTTTACCACTCAAAATTTCACTCCCACTCCAGGTAAATTCCATGTGGATTCCATGTGGAATCCACATGAACTATGCCCCATTATTAAATAATAACTACATGATTTTTATAACCTATTTATCTTATTGTTAAGTACTAAAGGGGGAATGCCCCGAAGTAAATATGTGAGGTTCCGGCACCTTATATACGGTTGTTTGGTGCACGGACCAATTTGGGAACGCGTGAACGTCACATGCCAGTCAACAAGACGCGTCAACCAAACAAGACCAACAGCAACGCCAATGCTCAGCACAACGCTCAACGCCCAACGTCCAATGTCCAACACCCCGGATTGACGCCAGACAAGTCTATCAACGACGAGAGCAGCGGGGGCCAGTACCCTCCCCGCTGCATTATTTTTATTTATTTAATTTTATTATGTGCTGTGACTTACTACCCTACCCTGATACAGGCAACCCCAACGTCAACATGCCCACAATGAACAAGGACCAAAGCCGCCACGGTGAATGCGGGATGCCAACGTTGAAGGAGACGACCAGTCCAGCGACAACGGAAGTAGCGGGGGTGGGGCCCCGCTACATCAGTACATTTTTTGTTTACTGACTACCTACAGCAGTACCCAGCTCATGCCCACGCCCACGCTCATGCCCGGGTCCACGACTACATCCACACCCGTGACCACGCCCTCGCCCACCCCAATGTCCACAACCGCCACGGCCATTTTGAAACGTAAAACATCCGTGGCCTCAGATGGTGGCCGATGCGGACGACAGCGATGCGAGGGAAGACGGAGCAGATGGGAGATGCACCGGGCGTGGGTGTACTACCCACGCCCTTCTGTAAGTTTTCTTATTATTAATTATTATTATTTACTGACTACTGGCGATCCCCGTCGCCGTTGCCCTGACACATAGGCCAGCGCCAAGGAGGTAGATGGCGGCACGACAACGACAACGACAACAGCAACGACAAAGACAACAAGGAAGGCGGTAGGGTGACAACGGGGACAGAAGGACAACAACGACGGGATGACGGCAGCCGCGAGAGTTGCAAAGGACGACGACAGCAGCGGCGGCAATGGCAGCAGCAGCAACAGCGGCAACGACGACAGCAGCAGCAACAGCGTCAACAGCAGCAGCAGCAGCAGCAGCAGCAGCGACAGCTGCAACGGTGATGGTGAGTATTGTCCCTGTCCTCCCTCCCCTTCCATTCCCCCTCCCCTTCCCCCTCTCTTCCTCTCCTCTTTCCACCTTCCCTCCACCTTCTCTAACCCCCCCTTCCCCATCTTCTCCCACCTCCTTGTCCCTGTCTTTTCCCCCCTTCCCCCTTTCCCCCCCTTCCCCCTTTCCCCCCCTTCCCCTCTTGCCCCCCTTCCTTTTGCTCCCTCTTCCCTGTCCCCTTCCCCCCTCTGTTGGCTAACTCCTTCCACTCTTTCCTTTCCCCTCCCCCCTTTCCCCTCCACATCTGTATTACAGTAATGTAGTTATTACATGTAGATAGCACCTTTTATTATATTTGTTATCACATTTTGAAGAGTTCATCTGATTTTAGTCATAGTTAAGAACAGTCTGATTTAGTTGGATTTAGAAATTTGTATCTGATGAGCACAAGCCAAAACAATGTGTGATGGTTATCTTGCCCAGTGTTGGATATTCAATTGGAGATCCAATTGTAGGGTACCAAAACCTTGGTTTTGTTGATTGATGACTCAGTCGTCATATAAAGACTGAATTGTAAATCCCTTCTTTTATTAACTACTAACCATTCTAACTATTGTATATAGTTCTATTTTATCTTAGGTAGTCTCAAATATATTCAGTCTTCATATAAAGACTGAGTCTTCTATTTTATCTTAGTGCCGATTTTCTAACACCCAGCCCTTAATTGAAGCCACCTTTATTCAAACCACTCCATTTGCCTTCTGAATTAACCCAGTAATAACAAATTCTCACATTGGGATTAAACTGTGTCCCACTAACTCTGGACCTGGGATATGGGTATGAGCAGATAACTGTGACTTCATGTCACATTGAAACAAACACAGCAACCATCCATCCAATGACAAGTAGAGTGGTTCACAATTGCAAATTGCAAACCATTCTGCTCAACTTATGTCTTTTTTTGTTTAATTTCTGTACTTCTACTGACTAACACTTTTCTAGTTCAATGTTACTGCACAAGCAGCCACCAATGCCAGCATTCCAATATTTTTCTGACTGTGCTTCTTGTGTATGTGAAGATCTGGTTTGTGTAATATTTTGAAGAGCTGGCTCCAAACACTATTCTAAATATTTTGAAGCACTATTACAAATACTTTGAAGCACCATTATAAATGTTTTGAAGCTCCACTACAGTTGTTTTGTTGTTGTTGCTGTTGTGTATTAATGGGAGGAATGTGTTTGAAAATGTGTTTTTGAATGTACTCAGACTCTGATAGGTGACTCCTGTTCCAGTTGCAAAACTCAGTCCAGATGTCCATTGCTAACATAGAACTCAACCCGATCAAAGGTGGGAAAAGTACAGACACTGATGAGCCAGGTTGCTGCTGCTGCTGCTGCTGTTGCTGTTGCTGCTGCTGTTGCTGTTGCTGCTGCTGCTGCTGTTGCTGTTGCTGTTGCTGTTGCTGTTGCTGTTGCTGTTGCTGTTGCCATTCTTGTTGTTGTTGCCATTCTTGTTATTGTTGTTGTTGCTGTTGGATATTAGTGGCAGAAAGGTGTTTGAAAATTTGTTGGTGAATATATTGGTGAATGTACTCAGACTCTGGACTTCTGTCCCAGTGCCAGTGTCAGTCCATGTATTCATTGCTGACATGGGAGATGAAGGTGAGGGTGAAGGTGAAGGTGAAGGTGAAGGTGAAGGTGAAGATAATTATGGGATTAATATGGATCCCTGAAACAAGGAGTTAGTAAATATGAGTGAGTATTTGCTGAGTAGGGATGTAGCTAAGATGAAGCTGAAGCTGAAGATGGAGGTGAAGGTGAAGGTGATGAAGAGAACATGAAAGTGACTATGAGATTGATGTGAACTAAAAACATATTGATTAACTGAAAGTGATGTTTGCTGAACATGCTTGTGTAACTGAACATATAAGCATTCCCAAGACTACTAACAAACATAAAGGATTCCAATCAGAATACTTGGAATCATTGTCACACTATAAAATACTGGATTAATGAGAAAATGATGACCCAGTCCAATAGTAACCTACACCAGTATTCAACTAAGTCAAGACATACACAAATGTAAGAATATTTTGAATTTGTGTTGAACCACATAGTGGGATCTTGCTCTGAGTAAGATCTGAGACAGTTCCATAGTAGACTCTGAGGAAAACTTGGTGTTCTTAACAACACTTGTATTAAATAAGATATAAGCAGAACAATGGATAAATGTTGACTTTTTGGTGGGAATTTGGTGGGATTCCATGTGGAATCCCACTGGAAATAAAATGGTCTCTTAGTATTGAAGGAAGCCCTATGAGTTTAGAATGCTAGATATTGTCTTATATTTGCATTGGCATTGATATTGAAGTGGGAAAAGTCAAAAAAGTCAAAAAAACCTGGTGCATTTCGACTTTCTATGTGGAGTCCATGTGGAATCCATGTGGAGTCCATGTGGAATCCATGTGGAATCCCACTAGAAATAAAAATTTCTATTAGTCTTGAACTAAGCCCTATGAGTTTAGAATGCTAAAAATAGTTTTATATTTGCAATAGCATTGATATTGAAGGAGAAAAAGTCAAAAGTGAAAAAAACCCAGTGCATTTTGACTTTTTTATGTGGATTCCATGTGGAGTCCATGTGGAGTCCACATTGTCCACATTGTTCACTTTGTCCATGTGGACTTCACATTGTCCCACTGGGAATCAGTGGTATAGGGTAAAATACTGAGCATTTGTCACCTTTCCCCCCCAAAGAAAAGGGGGGCAAATCTGTTGTGTTGGAAGGGGAGCGAATGGGACAACTTGTTAATGTGCTTGCATACAAGAGGACAAATGGGAAAGTAGTAGTGCAGGTGGATGGTCAATGGTTACCATGGGAAGATGGTGAACACATTTTTTGTGCTGTCATTGACCCTGTGCAAGGGCATAGCATTTCCTAATTCATCGAGCTAGCCCTTTTGCTCCCTTCACAAGAAAACGGGATTGCGGCTCAATGTGTCTTTGATATCCAATTACCTGGTTCATGGCTTCTGGCCTGTCAGATGTTTACCATAAATCCAGTGCTCTAAACAATCTAGGTATTGGAATAGTTGGCCAGTTTTGAAGGCTTTCAAATGTGATGTTCCTTACTTTTCTCCGCAATATGTGTTCTCACCCACAAGCTTGCACCCCAAACACATCTTCGCCAGTCCACTGGAAGCACATGGGGCTGCAAGGCCAATGCCCTGCGCTCATCATGGAAACAAAGAACTCACCACTACTAGTGATACCCTGTTACCATCAAGTAGTTTGCATGCCATGGACTCTGATCCTAACTACAGTATTTTACTTTCACATTATCGTCTTTCTCCTGAATGAAGCCCACTGACTGGTTGGGGAGGGGAAATCACATTACCTGGTATGGGACCCACCAGGACTAGCTTGAAACTGACCCTGCCAAGAGGAGTAATTTAGAGATGAAGCAGACTTGGCATGTTTGTTCTGCTGGGAGTGGAAGATTGTTTGCGGCTGTCCTGTGACCATACATGCAAGTGAGTCTTGTGTTGTGCTTAAGATATCATTGTGACTGTGTACTTAGTTTGATGATTTTTATTCATTGCAGTCAATGTGCTCGGGGCCATTTCAAGTGTGAATATCCAAAAGAAAGCCACCACAGCCAGCATAAACGCAATTGGAGAAAGACTCACAAAGTTAATAATGCCAGGTGATTTTCTCCTTGTTCTCATTAGCCCCCAGGTTGTGACTTGTCCCATCTCTAGCTGAGATCACGGCGTGCTGGCCAAGCATGACTCCAGATCAACTTGCAGAAATCAGATTGAATTACAACATGAAAGTGATTGACTGGCAAAGGTGGAACTGGACAATGTCTATCACCGAGTGCAGGGGCTTGTAGTGCTTGACATCATGTCCAATATGCAAGTGAGAAATCAATCCATTGGTCAATATTCCCCAATGAAAAGTCTGTATGTTAAGTACTTCTACAAACAATAAATCCTCCTGTATCCATTTGATATTATGCCACATCATACCATGAAACATCAACAAGAATTTCACCAAGACTCTCCACATGAATGCCGACACGGTAGTTGCCCTTGTGGCAGAATGAGCATTGGAATTGGCTATTATACAAAAAAACTCACCTGATTCATGGCCTGGACATAAGTCCCCATTCACCATTCGTTACCATAGTGGACTCAGATGGACTGTCCTCCCTGTCACTGTCAATGTCAGCACACGCATATCGGAAGGCCTTGATCACATACCAGGAAACAATTGTCAGCAACAGAACATCAAGCAGTGGACATAGTGGCTGCAAGTTGAGCCGACCATGTGGACTAGGAGGCTGCTATTGAATAAATATACAAATATAACAAAAATACTCACCTTAGATTCAGCTTTAGGCATTTGGCGGTGATGAAGGGCAGGAGATGTGATTTATGAGGTGGGAGTGGGAGTAGAGGATGAGAAAGATGAACCGGCCACAGCAGGCCAAGTGTACAGTGTTGAAGGAGATGCAGGAAATGTGGAGAGTCATCCATGGCAATCCCGTCATCAGCATCGTTGTCATTTTCATTGAGATACTGCCGCCCCAACCGTCGGTGCCATTATCCTTGTGCAGCTTGACAGCGGGACCAATTGGGATGGCAACAACCACAACAAGGATGATGGGGATGTCATGGACAATGTCTCCATTGTTTTTATTGGTGATGGAATGCAGGGAGAGTAGTGGGGGGTCTTAATGGTGCAGGTAAGTACTATAAGACTTAGTTTATTTGTACAGCCAAGGTTCTACAAGACTGTAAAAAAATGGTATTCCACAGGAATAACTAAATGTTTATCACAATGGCTTATATTGTATGGCTAAGCCTCTACATGACTGCAAAAAATTGTATTTCACAGGAATAATTAGATCTTTATCAGAATGGCTTATATTGTATAGCAAAGCTTTTATAAGACTGTGAAAAAATGGTATTTCACAGGAATAATTAAATGCTTATCAGAATGGCTTATATTGTGTGGCTAAACTTCTATAAGATTGTGAAAAAATGGGATTGCAGCTGAATAATTAGGTGTATATGGTAGCCCTTTATATACAGCAATCAATTTTCACAAATCTGAGTGCAGATAATCAACCATCATAATAATTATATTGTACTTGAATGCATTTATTTGGCTAGATAAGACATTTCAAATGGTGGCAAGTCTGCTTATCAATTATCAACTCTGTCTGGATATACCAGTGCCCCTCCAATTTCCTGATGCATGCCACACAACAAACTATGTCATGGGAGGCAATGCCCATTCTATCAGGTTCCATCCTGGCCTTCAAAATGTTTATGACCAGTTGAGAACAACTTGTGGAGAAAGTACCACAACTCAAGCCCCATATTGACATTGGTTTGCAGTGGGCACTGAAATATTATGAGCATATGGATTGCACTGATGCCTATATCATTGCTATGAGTATACGGTTGCCTTGGCATGTAATATTTTTGTTAACAGTTGATATAGTTTTAAACCTGTCTGTCCACACATCTTGGATGAAGAAGCATTGGGGGTGGAGTGGTTTGCCAATGCAGAGTGTACTTTCAAGAATCTTGTAAGCTTTTTCTTGTTGTCTCCTTTTGTTTTTCTATCTACTCATTGTTGTTAGATGTTGGAGTATCATGAATGTGTTGCTTCTGACCCCCCACCCACACAGACAGGTCCCTCCTCTCCACTCTCAGGTGGTGGTGAAGGGTGGCAGCAGCTTGACGCCCAGTATGGGCTCAAAGAGATGTTTGACCTGTCACTGGGAGATGATTTGATGACAGTTTAAGAGGAATATGACTTCTATGTCAAGGCTCCTCTGTTGAAAGCTGGGATTAACCTGGATAATTTTTGAACAGTATATGTTCTTTTTTTACTGTTATAATTTGTTAATTTGTTTCTGAATCTACACATCCAACACTGTTCAACATGGCACTGGATTACTTACTGATCCAGGTGTCTGCTGTGCCAGTGAGCAAGTGTTTTCTTCCAGTGCCAAAACAGATACCAGTCTCACAGAGATGCCTTCAATGCACTCACTGTCTCTATTAGTGCACAACCTTCAACAAGTAGTGGTGGAGCCAGTTCAGGCTTTTCAAACAATTCAGATCCCTTTCAGACATCCATTGCTTGAGCAACTATTTGAAGCCAACTACCCTCAAGTGCAGTTCTGGAATCTGGAACAATAAATCATGGAAACTGAAGTCAGAAGTCACACAAATCAACAACATATCTGTACGTGGCAAGATGCTCAATTGAATGGAATAAACATACAGTATCGCTTCATGGAAGATGAAATGGTGAGGTATATGATGGCTGGAAAATTGGCCAGATTACCAGCTTGATGAGCGAGGTATGGTGGGAATTCAAGCACAGGTATTGCACACCACGAAATGGGCATGGTACCCACAACACTCAACAATTTCTTGTGCATTACATGTTATCAGTGGTTCCCTGATCTGTGGCTGTGCGATGGCAATTGGAAAATCAACTACATTGCAACACATACATATTCTGGCTGGGGTGGCAGGAAACTTCCTGTAAAACCCATCAAGAAGGAGGTCAGATCAGGAAATGCCATGAAAGAAGGAAGCACAGGCAACAATGGTAAATATATGCACCTTCTGCAGAAGTGCTTGCCAACACAACAACTTGGTCTGAAACTGAAGAAAGTGAAGGTACAGATACCTGCCACTCCAAAGTGAGGACATCACACTCTACCACACATTCCTTAGTAGTCCTTAAGGACTCCTCAAGGACTCCTCTGCTAAATTGCAAGGAGTCCTCAAGGAGTCCTTAAGGAGGCCTCAATTTCCTCACCATGGAAACTTTTTCCTTAAGGAGTTTGTAAGGACTCCTTGGCCCTCCTAAGGACTCCTTGGCCCTCCTAAGGACTCCTGACCAAGGAGTGACTAAGGAGTCCTCAAGGAGTCCTCAAGGAGTCCTGAGGAGGATTCCTCCCCAAGTAGCATTCCCCGAAGTTCTCATTACATATTTATTAATTATTAATATTGTTAGTACTAACTACTATTATTTAATGAGGCGGTATGCGCGAAATTAGATAGTGGATTGTGGCGGGTTTATATACCTTTATTTGGTGCACAGACCATTTGTGGAAACACGTCAACAAATGAGGTCACATGGCAATCAACAACCTCACGTCTCACCACCCAATGCCCCACACCAAGCAGCAACAGCAACTTCATGATGCAGACGAATGCAGGCAGCCATGGATGTGGTGATGTTAGTGTTGCTGTAGTCCAGTTCAGAACCGATCCGAACCCGGTTCAAACCCCGAACCGAACCCTAAGTTCAGTCTAAGTTCAGCACTTTGGCTGAACTGAACCGTGGGTCCGGTGCGGGGTTCCGGGCCCTTCAGAAATTTCTGAACGGCTTGGAACCGGGTCCAAACCGTGAACTCATTGTATGTAGATACTGAAATATTCAATTTTTGTATTAATTTTTGTGTATGAACTCGCAAGAACTTGGGTCATGTGACCTTAAACATACACGCAAATTCACACAGATTCGACTCAACAACAACTGCAATGAACAATAACAGCAACACTGGTAAGTAATCAGTTTATTTCATACTTTACTGACATTTTCTTACACAAAGAAGCCCCCCATGGCCCATGCCCATGCCCATGCCCTCGGCCTTGCCTGCCCACGCCCATGCCAACACCATGCCCACACCCACACCACGCCCACGATGGGATCCAGGGATGGTAGCGAGAACAGGACACAGCAGGAAGTGGTGCGCCCACCCCCACTGCTAAGATACGTCGTATTTATTATTTTTCACTTATTTATCTATACTTACCCCCCACAGCTCCATGACGCCCATGAGCGTGGACGTGGCAGCAGCCCCATGGCAACCCCAGCAGCAGCCATGGCTGCAACGCAAATGGTGGTGGCAACAACAGCAGCAGCTATGGCAGCAGCAACAGCAGCAGCAGTGGTGGCAGCAGCTACAGCAGCAGCAGCGTCAATGGCAGCGGCAGCAGCAATGGCGACAGCAGCAGTGGCCGTTGGAGTGGTAGCGAGTGCCTGGTCACGTGACGAGGCTCCCACGGTTCGTTGTAGATAGATCCCTGTCAGTAGTCAGTCCCAATAAAGCCTTCCTCGCCAGCTCTCCAGCGAGACTCTCCAGCTAGCCCTCGGAGCGGTACCTCCGTACCACTCCAACGTGGTGATGAGAGCGGATTCGAACACAGCCTCAGTCTTCAGCAATTTTCAGCAACTTCCTGTGATCTCCAGTGAATTTTCAGCACCCCAGCGATTTTACGTGTACCGAGCACAGAGCACAGAGCACAGCACACCGAGCAGTTTCCCGAACACCAAGCAATTTTCCGAGCACCGAACCATTTTCCAAACATCAAACATTTTCATTTTCTCAATCCACTGCCACACAAATGACTACTAAAAAGAAACGAGCGAAGAAGGAAAAAACGCGGCGGAAAACCACTATAAAAAACGAACCGCAAACCACATCGCCAACAGCCCACGCCAACCACACGCAGCTCACAGCGACGTGGACCCCAATGAGAGCAACCACGACGCCCACTGCCCCGGTGCCTGGCAACGCCACTCGAACACCACCCGGCACCTCCAAACATGAACATTCAACAGCCCCGTCGCCCCACCTCGCTAGTTCCAACCGCGTCAAGCCAAAAATGACGTACGGGCCCCGAAACTCACCACCATCACCGTCCCACATCGCCAACCACCTCCAAACCGAGTGCGGATGCGAATCCCCAGCGCCCGTGGCTCTCGCCACCCCCACCCCCAAACAACCTGGAGCAGAGTGCAGCCGCGAGCTCCCACCAAAATACCCCAACCCAAGCATCCAAACGGCATCCACGCGCGAAAACGCGCCCCAGCACACCACAGCGCGCCCACCTCCACCAGAAACGTCGACGTTCGCGCCCGAGCATGCCACGTCGTTATTGCCCACCCAAATGGCCCCACCCTCGCTGCAAAACGCGTCAGAACGCGCCCCAAAGCCAACTGCCACGTTCGCGTCCCCCACCCTCGCAACCACACCCCAAGTCCCCACAACGTCAATGGCAACCCCGTCTACCATCTCGCAGGCCCCAACGCCATCCGCACGCGTGCCCATCACGCCCAACACAACTGCCACGTCACGGCTGCACCCAACGCTGCAGCCTTCGCCTTCAATACCCGGACCATGGCCCCAGTGTCCAACCACACCCACGTCGACCGAGGAATGGCCAACGCGAGCACCCGTGTGCCCAAACAAACCCCAGTCCAGCCCAGCTGCTGCCGCCATGTCACCAACGAACGTGAAGCACCGCGGAGCACCACCAGCACCTCAGCCGCAACCCCAACGTACGGCCCCGCCCCCGTTGACCCAGAAACCACAGATGCCAATGCCGGTGTGCCAAGACGAGCCCCAGCCCACGTCAAACACGTCCACCACGCCGTCTCACAATGCCAACCACCTCCAAACCGAGCACGGACGCGAATGCCCAGCGCCCGCGGCTCTCGCCACCCCCAACCCAAAGCACCCCGGAGCAGAGCGCAGCCGTGTGCTCCCTTCGAAATACCCCAACCCCAGCGCCAAAAGCGGCCGTGAGCGCGAACGCCCGGCGTGTAGACCCAACCCCAATGCAAAGCCAACCCCAGAGCCCTGTCCCGCGCCCGTTCCATCCCAGCCTGCAACCTTGTCCCACCCCGACCCAAAAATGTCGCACGAGCGCGAGTGTTCAACGCCCACTGGCATACCCACTTCCAGCACCGCGAAACCGGCCTCGAAACCCTTCCAACACGAACGTCTAACGCCTACACCGTCTCGACCCACCATCCCCGTCTACCCTGACCCAAAACCAAACCACCAACATGGGCGTCCCGCCCCCACACTGTACCACGCTTCCGACAACCACCAAACACGCTATGACAGCTGAGCATGGCCTCTGCCATCCCAAATCGTGGAGATCCTCGCAGGAGAGAACCAAAACAGGATGGATGGTCTTTCCAGGCGAAACATCGAAGGGCAAGATGAGAAAAAGCAACAACCCGCGAGCACGGAGGAGACACATACTGGGGACACACTACACGATGAAGCATCCCGACCCGCGACCGCATGCGAGGCGGACCCACCTGTGCCCACAAAACGAAAACCCAAGCCATCCCCGCGTTCAACATTCCCCGTCAAAACTGTACCTGGCGCAACAACCCGACTCACGTCCCCATTTGGCGTCCAAAGAGCGTCCCTACACTTACCTACCCCTGAACGCAAAACCCATGGTCCACGCTTCGCTACCGTCACCGCTGTGTCCACCCTCAAAACCTTCCCCCAAGATACCCTGTACATAAACTCCCACCTCGTCGTCAACCATACCCAACACATTTCGATGACTCCCCATACCGAGTACAACCCCGCCATCTTCCCACCATCCCTACGCGAAACTCATCAAAAATTCTGGCTCGTGTCCATGACGTTTCTCCTGCCTTTTCCCGTCCCTCCGTTTCTTTCCCATCTTTTTCTGGACAAGTTCCCATTCCCTTTGATCCCAGTCTTGGACCTCCTTTGCTAGACCCCAGTGGAGTAGACTAGTTCCTTTTCCAGTCCATTTCCCTCTTTCCTTCCTCTTTCTTTTTTTTTCTCTTTTCAGGTCTTCGATAGCGACGAGGACGTCGCTATGAGGAAGGGGGGCACTTGGAGTGGTAGCGAGTGCCTGGTCACGTGACGAGGCTCCCACGGTTCGTTATAGATAGATCCCTGTCAGTAGTCAGTCCCAATAAAGCCTTCCTCGCCAGCTCTCCAGCGAGACTCTCCAGCTAGCCCTCGGAGCGGTACCTCTGTACCACTCCACCGTGACAGCAGCAACGGCAGCAGTAGCAACAACGGCGCCGGCAGCGACACAGCACCAACGGCAGCGGCAGTAGCTGCAGCTGCAGCAACAGCAGCGACACAGCAGAATGCAGGTTGACCCCTTCCTCCCCACCCCTCCCAACTTCTCGCAACCCCAGGCCCATGTCAATTGATGTGGCACTGTGGCTTGCGAGGAAATTTGAGGATGGAGGATGGTTCGCGGTCCAAACCACATCTGAATGCAGACCGAACCACACGGAACAGTTCCATGCGGTTCCGGTGGAGTGGTACCAAGGTACCACTCCGGGGGCTCACGCAGGACTCGAGGGAAAGGTCGACTGGATAGGAAGGATGGACTGACTACTACATCTGGAAGGCTACTGACTAGGTCAAACCGTGGGAACCTGATCACGTGACTGACCAGGCACAACTACTACAAGTGCCCCTCCTCCTCATGGTGACGTCCTCGTCACCATACCGCTACTAAAAGAAAACAAAAAGCAAAACAAAACTGACCAAGAAAAAAACTCTCCAGTCACGACTCCCAGTCCCTCACGATGCCCCGGGCCTTACACGTGAGGCGGGACCGTATCGTCCTCCAAGATCGTTGGGGGTGGTAGATGACCAAACTGTAACTCTGCTCTGCTCCTCCATCCTCGAATGCCTCTGGGACTCACATCGCAGGGTAGGATAAAAACGTTCAAAACCATAAGTTCTTGTAGCCCAGGGTGTGAGTTCTTGTGATCCGAAAATAGACTGGGTGGTTCGTGCGAAAGTAAATAGGTACGGTGCTGTTGAGCAGTGATGGTTTGTAGATAGGTTGAATATCCAATAAATGTCGAGGGTGGGGAAAGGGGATAGGACGGGACAAGGTACGGTGTAAACGGGGGAAAGGGAAAGCATACGGGTGCATTGGGCCATGCGGTGGCATCGGGGATTCTCGATGAGGGGACTAGCGCTGGGGTGCTAAGTGGTCGCGGCGGTGACTCGTTTGGGTCCCTACGGGTCGGGGAAGTCACCAGGGTCGAGAACGAGGTTGCGGGGAGCTGAACGAGGGCTCGAGGAGCCGGGTATGGTGCAAGAATCCGGCCGAGAGATGGTGACGTGGCGGAATGCGGTGGGGGTCTGGGAACGGTGGGCACGGTGGTATTGGATCGAGGTGGGGTGCTCCGGGATGGTGAACGGTGGGCGGCGAGCTTTGTGAGTCGGTCTGGAGCTGGGTATGTTGGCAGAACGGGGCCGCGCGATGGTGACGTGGCGCCTGGCCCAGGTGTCTGGAAACGACGGCGGGGGCTCGTTTGGCGCAATGGAGGGGGACGGGGGGTCCTGGCCGGTGGAACGAGGGCACGGGAGGTCGAATGGGTCCGTGTGAGGCTGGGGTACACGAAAGAACGGGGGGGCGCGACGGATCCGTGGTGTGACCAAAAACGGCGGTGGGGGCTCGTTCGGGGCGTTAGCGAGACGCAGGGTGCTCTGGGGGGTGGGCCGCGAGATTGGTGAGCTGGTCTGGGGCCGGTTGTGCTGGCAGAACGGGGCCGCGCGATGGTGACGTGGCGCGTGGCTCGGGTGTCCAAAAACGACGGTGGGGGTTCGTTTGGCACAATGGAGGGGAACGGAGGGTCCTGGCCGGTGGGACGAGTGTGCGGGGAGTCGAATGGGTCCGTGTAAGGGTGGGGGTGACGAGAAACGGGGGGTCTAACAATGGTGACGTGGCAGATCCATGGGGCGACCAAAAGGTGCGGGGCGGTTCGTTTGAGACGACGAGGCGCGACGGGGGGTTCTGGCAGATGAGCCAAGGGTGCGGGGAGTCGAACGCGTGCATTTTGGGTCCGGGGTGCATGAAAAAAAAACGGGGTCCGCGCGGCGGCGATGCGATTTTCGTTGGGTTGTCCAAAACTCGCAGTAGCGGGCCATGTGGGATCCTGATGGGGAACGCGGGGCTCCGGAACGTCGAACGAAGTTGCGGGGGGTCGTGTGGACATAGCTGGGTCTAGGGAAAGTGAAAATTTGGGGGGTGGTGAGGCCGGAAAAAGTTGTCTCGCGAGAAAAAATGTAAGAAGTGGGAAAACCATGAGAAAAAGAGAAGCGTGGGTCGAAGAACACTCTCATCACCACGTTGGAGTGGTACCGAGGTACCACTCCGGGGGCTCACGCAGGACTCGAGGGAAAGGTCGACTGGATAGGAAGGATGGACTGACTACTACATCTGGAAGGCTACTGACTAGGTCAAACCGTGGGAACCTGATCACGTGACTGACCAGGCACAACTACTACACCGGTTCAGGTTCAGCAGAAAGGCTGAACTGGACCGGAGGTCCAGTTTCTGGTTCAGCCAAAAAGGCCGAAAACCGGACCAAACTGGACTTCAGCAACACTAGGTGATGTGCCCACCCCCACCTCAGTATGTTTTTATTTTATTTTTCAATTTTGATATTCTGTTACTGACTATTTCCTATGAGGTCCATGCCCATGCCCACAGGAATGAGAACGAGAATGGGAACGGGAATGAGAATGAGAACGAGGATGGGAACAAGAATGGGGATGGGAACAAGAGTGGGAACAAGAACAAGAACGGGGGATGGTATGTTTTACATTTTTTAATTTTTATATTCCGTTACTGACTATTACCTACGATGTTCACGTCCACGAGAATGGGAACGCAATGGGAGCAGGAACCCAAACCTGAACTGGAACGGCAACAGCAACAGCAACTTCACATGGACGAATGCAGGCGGCCACAGTGGGGGTGGTAATGTGCCCCGCATGGGTATGTTTTTTATCGATGTTTTTATTTTATATTGTGTTACTGACTATTACCCATGATGCCCACACCCGCGCGAGGGACAGCCAATGGCCAGGAACGACCCCCAGACCACCGTGATGCGAACAAGCGGTGCAGCAGTTGCTGCTAGCCCCTAGGACCCCGGAGACCCTTAGCCAGTAGAATCCCTTTCCTGTAGTAGCTTAGTCATCCATCCTTGGGTTTTCCTCAGCTTTCCCCTCCCAGCTGTGGCTCCCTCTGAGCTCTTCCCCTGAGGTCCAGAGATTCCCCCTCCAGCGGGGAGGAGACGGGAATGACGGGAAAGGGAAAAGAGGCCAGACCCCAATGGCAACACCCAGCGCAACAGCAGCAGCGACCACCGCGGCAACAGCAGCAGCAGCAATGCGGCTGCAACAGGTGCAATGGCGATGGTGGCAGCAACAGGCAACAGCAGCAGCCCAGCGGCAACAGCAATGGCAATGGCAATGGCAGCAGCAGCAGCAACACATGGGCAATGGTGGCAGCAACAGCAGCAGTGGCGACAACGGCAGCAGTGGCACGATAACGGCAGCAGTGGCACGACAACGGCAGCAACAGGCGGCGGCAGCGATGATGCCAGACGACGATGACGATGCTCCTCCTCTCCCTTCACCCTTGCCCTCTCCCTCCTTTGACCTTGCCCCCACTCCATCTCCCTCCCTCCCCCCTCCCTCCCCTTCCCCTTCCCCCTCTATCCTTTCCCCTTCCCCCTTCCTTTCCCTCTCCCTTTCCCTCTCCCTTTTCCTCTCCCTTCCCCTCTCCCTTTCCCTCTCCCTTCCCCTCTCCCTTTCCCTCTCCCTTCCCCTCTCCCTTTCCCTCTCCCTCTCCCTTCCCCTCTCCCTTTCCCTCTCCTTTTCTCTCCTGTTCCCCCTCCTCTCTCCTTTTCCCATTCTTCCTCCTTTCCCCTCTATTTTTTCTTCTCCTGTATTAGTTTTAATTGTTTAATTAATTTGTGAAATATTAAGAATTCTTTGATTTAAAGTCAATAATATTTAAAACAAACCAGCTATTATATGGCAACTGTGTCTGTGGAGTGAAAAGGTAAGAACTGACCTTTAATCTTGTTCAGGACTTTACAGTGTTCACTGGCTCCTTTGAACACTACCAATCCTTTGAACACCCTAATAGAATTGATTCTGTACTGATTTCTACTGCTAAAAAGTGTTCTAATTCCTTCAGTGCATCATCTGAATCTATCTGGACATTGATTTTTATTCAGAACCACCAATAAAATTAGAAACTGAATATTCACAAAGCATAGATAAATCTGATCACTCCTTGAACACTAATGTGTTGATCATAAAACATTCAAATATTAACAGATTTCTTGGAAATTTGGTATGAGACGTTTTTAAATATATTAGCAACTTCTGGTCTGCTCAGATTTTGTTCAAGATATTGGCTACTTGTGGCATTTTCAGTTAATTTTTTGTGTTTAAAGGAGCCATTGAATACTGTACCTGAATTGTACTAGAATGAGTGGCAAATATAGAGCATGAAAATATTATAAAACAGATAACATGCCCATGTGACTTCTAAACCAAAGACACAATTGAATGAGAAAAAAGCCAAATAGCCAGTGAACATGGTGGTTTGAAATTTTTGGCATTGTTCCAATATAATTGCAATTGACTCCTGGCCTTTAAATGATTCATCAGTTCATCCTTACAGAGTCCATCTTGTGTAGTGAATGGCATGGGTCTGGGTAAACCCGCGGTTTTTGCCACGGGTTTAGCCACGGGTCCGGGTCCAGGTCACACTTTTGTGACCCGCGGCTGTACCCGTACCCACGACGGGTTACCCGTGACTTTTAAGTCATGTGGTTGACGCGAGCTTCAACGCGTCGCTCAACCATCACCAGCAGGTAAGTTTCTTATTGAGTTTTCTATATTATTCTAATGAATCTTACAGGTAAAATATAACTACGCGGATCAAAACGAATCAAAATGAGGGCTGAAACGGGGGCGGAAATGAGGGTGGCAACGGAGGTGGCGGCAGGTGAATGGCAACAGCAATGGCGACAATGACAGTGGCAATGGTAACGACCATGGCCACCACCATGGCCACGACCATTACGACAACCAACAACAACATCAATGCGATTGGGAGGTGGGCAACCGCGAACGAGCACAATGGACAACTGCGAACGACCGCACTGGCAATGGGCAACCGCAAACGAGGGCAATGGCTGGGTGGGTGGTGCGCCCACTGCCCAGCCTCTCGGTATGTGTCCCCGTCATCCACGCTAATGCCTGAATGAATAGGTTGTTACAATACCTCGTGAACACGCCATGATGCACCGACTGACGCGTAGACATCGTTCACGAGGTAGTCACCAAGGACAATGGCACCAAGAAGGACAACGGGAGTGTGGGCTACACCCACGCTCCCTCATCCCAGGCTCCCCGCATACCGGTCTGTGATGAGCCAGAGCGCCCAAAGACCACCATCCCCTTCACCTCGCGTCCACCGGCGTTGCATCAATTGACGCACGTCCGTTGTCGCGAGGTTAAATGGTAATGTGGGCAGGGCAGACCCGCGGGTTACCCACGGTGGGTGTGGGTCCCAGGTGACCCTAGGGTCAGAAATCAGGGACCCGTGGAAAACCCGTACCCCCAGGGCAGGTACAGGTTTTCAACGGGTACGGGTACGGGTACCCCTGGAATTACCCAGGGGTTACTCGTGCCATTCACTAATCTTGTGTTCATCTTGTACATGTGGACTAGCCAAATTTTGAAAAGGACTGAAGGTGAACTGAAGTTGGACTTCATCTGGGCTTAGTCCATTTGGATATTGTGGAGATGGTGGACTCCTACTACATCTCTATTGATCCAAACTTATTGATCAATTGGATTCAACTTGCTGTCAAGTTGGATCATGTGGTCCTAACCATTATACACATTTTGTGGAGTGGACTCTTACCACTACATTAACCCCCAAGTTAAAGACTCTGGTGCCAAAATGGCATAATCCAGCACCTCTTGAAGAAACAGAAATGGAACTTAAGGAGCATTGTGAGTGTGCTTTTAGCACTTGAAGAAGTGATCTTCTTGTATCCATCTCCAACTCCAATGTATGACTCTGAAAGCATATGAGCAGTGGAATACTCAGTTGTGTAGCTTTGAGTCAATTCTCAACTGAATGACTATTAATAATAATAATTTCAAGTGTTTTTGCATACTATGTCTTTTATTCATAGTCAAAAGATTATAGAAAAGTAAAAGGAAAAACAGATGAGGGAGTGGACTTTGATGATAATGAAGAAGAAGAGGCAGATATTGAAATTGACAGGAGGATTGACTGAATTGGATTGACTGATAACTTTGGTCAATATGACTTGATATTAACTGATATGAGTCAGAATGGGGGTTCAAACAAATATGCATTCTGGCGAAAGACCCAGGATATATGTTGTCATCTTTGGAGAAGATAATCCATGGCTTCAAAAAGTGGTTTAAACTTATCCTTATGATCAGATCAGAAAGCTGTTGATCCAGTAGAGTCCAATTACTTCATGGCCTTTGATTCATTGATGTGGAAACAATCTGGCCTCTCATGGACTGGTGATTGCTTAGCCAAGTTTAGAAATATCATTAATAATAGGTCCACCAGGTGTATATGGATAGTCCTGCTTCTTAGACAGTGATGGAAGAGAGTGGAAATAAAGCAATTGATACAAATTTTAGAGTCTAAAGTACATGCAGTAAACTATGTGCTATATATATGTGAATAGAGATAGAGATAAAGGCTGTGTACCATGGACAAGGAAATGAATATAGGAAAAAAGAGAATTGAAAGGAAGGTGAAATATGAAGAAATGAAAAGGCTATGTGCCTTGGAATGGTGAAGAAAACATATATGGAAAGCAATGCTGTTCATAAGATGTAAGCCTAATAACTTAGTGGAGTGGCAACATGTGTGTGTCATGATGATGACAAAGTATTTGAATATACTAGAAATACAGCCATAAAGTGAACAAATTTGCAAGGAATCCACTTGGACTCAACTTGGACTCAACTCAGACTTCATTGAGAATTATTACCAAATATGGAGTGTGGGAAAATATTGCCTAATTTGGTTAGCATGCCCATTGTCCAAATATAGTGTCAGATTTGTTTTATTTACAAAATTGAGTGAGAAAAATGCAAAAAAGTCAAAAAAAGCCGGCACTTTGCAAAAACTCAGCAGAATTCTGAGCAGATTCCTTGTTGTAAATAAGCATACCCATGAAAACTCACAAAAATGACCATTCAAAGTGAAATTTACTCAGAATTGAGGAGTCCTTGAGTTCCCTATTATATAAAGGTGTACTGACTATGTCCATGAAAGCTCCTTGAGGAGTCCTTGAGGAGTCCTTGAGGAGTCCTTGATTTTTGAGGACTCCTTGGGTCATGAGGACTCCTAAGGAATGTGTGGGAGAGTGCAACATACAGTCCAAAGTTGATGCTGTATGAAGAGAAAAGTGGAGACTTCCTCAGGTAAACAGACTGACACAACCTCCTCGATGCTGAGTTCTCCACTAGATGCTTCACTGCCACTGTTATCCCCCATCCTGATCAATTCTGTGCATGTTGCTGAACCAGAAGACTACTTTTCGGACCTGAAATCTCTGGCAGTGACCCATCTCAATACAAATTCAGATTCTCCACCAGCAATATTGACAGTAGTGTTGAGGAAGTTTGGTTTGGTCTGGTTTTGGGTCTTTTTGCCCCAAACCGAGACCAAACCATTCGGTTCCTGCCAAAAATCCTGGAACTGAACTGAAACCGATGTAAACCATTTACGTTGGTTTGGTTTGGTCCAAACTTGGTCTAAACCAAGACTGTTGGGCATCCACCTCATGAGAGAGCCACACACATCAATTGATGTGGCCAGCATCTTTGCAAGGTGGGATTGGGGGGGTGGCTTGCCTGTGGTTACTCCATCTGACCTCACAAGAGACCTGCACATGTCAGTTGACGTGGCCAGCATCTTCACGAGGTGGCAAAATGCATGCATACAACGCATGTGTTCTGCCTCAGCGGCATCTGGGGTACCGGAACACCTCCTTGTGAGGTGGGATTGGGTGGCCATGCCCTGTCCTGCTGGCATTGAGCCTCTCCGCATGGGTGTCCCAGTGTGTCGTACACATTGACCCCGTGGCCGCATTACTGTACTGTTTCAATTGGAGCTTCATTACACAGTCACGCCCCCCTCTAAAGGGAACCTATTTTGAGTGACCATCACGCTGACTTGTGTGCTCTGAAGCTAAATCGTGACACATTGGAAAAACACATTTATAGCTGCTATATAATCCTATCTACTTCAAAACACCATACTAGTGATGCCAGAAATCTCCATATTGGGCATTTGCAATGGCCCTTCTCTTACCCTGGCCATACTCAATCCCCTCAGGCTGCTCCGAAATGTCCTCTGGCTCCTGCTCATATTCCTCTGAATTGTTTTTTACTTGCAAAGCACCATCTGTTCCCACAGCAAACCCTTCCAGCACAATAGTGCCACCTGAGCACATATATTCCATTATCACATCAACCGGAACCTCAATTTCATCCTCGATCTCGTCTTCACCAGAAATGTAATCAGGTAGTTCCTCAATGTCGTTGGTAGCATCGGCAGCAGCATATTGTGGAGAGGTAATTGTGCTCCAGAGCTCAGGTTTGTTTTTCTGAATGTTGCAGAGAAGAAGTAGTGTTTCGTGGCTTGTGATGCTCTCAAATGAAAGATTAAATCCCTTGCCAGCTTTACACATCTCAAATGCCTGGAATAGAATACTTAATTAGATCCAGAACCACAAACCCACGACACAAACCTTTCTGACCAGCTCTGGCTTATTGATTGCATGATATGCTCGCACCATCCAACCCACCGTGCGATTTCACAATGTGCCAATTCAAGTGTCAATTCACAGCTCTGCTGGATCAGTACCATTCTCGAGGTATCTGAGTGTCTCGTCAACTACATCTGCATGCTGTGACCATTTAATTGAAAGCTTCAAGGGGCGCTGGATCCCAACGTCACAAGGCTGGGCGATGCCAGTGCAACCACCAGGGACAAAAAGATAAATAATGCATGGATAATTTTGGTCAAGCCATGTCTGGAATGCGACAGATCGGTGAATGACCCATACATCAAGTTGGAGGATGCACTCTTGATCATCATTAGTTGCCGCCCTTTTTTTCTGCTCTGTGAAATAAGGCATGAGAATCTTGCAGACATACTTGCACATGAGATCAAAGGTTGACCAATAGGTGTCTGTGTTCGAGAATTCGAATTTGAAACCAAGGTTCATTGCCTCTTGGTAGAAGGCAGATTTACAAGACGGGCGGGAACGTTGTGTTGCACCTTGAAATACAGCTGGGAATGGGAGTACATCACCTGAGTCAGATATGCCAACAAGAAGTGTGAATGCACACTTCTCATCCTTGCCAATCACAGCAACCTGGCTGCTGCCGACATCATTGTATGTGCAGCTCGTGGAACATTGGTACACAATGTTTGTTTGGTCAATGTTGACACGAAAACCAGGAGACTGAATTGCTGTATCGCGAGTTGTGACAGCTTGGTGAAGAAACTGATGGTGACAGAGTTCATCTGCATTGGCAGGAGTCTTTTGTGAGGCTCGGGTTGAATGGCGAAATGACCACTTCAGGTTCTGGTAAATGAAATGCTTCACCCACAATTTCAAACTTTGGAAAACCGATCCATCCTTTGCAATAACCTGGAACACTTCTGGAACAGCATGGTGAAGATGCGCAACCATGATACCATGACACTGAAAGACATCGAGGGCGATGCCAATCTGGTGAAGTGTTCTGAGCTGGTCCACAATCCCACTAACGATGTGTGGGTATGGGGCAAGGATGTTGGTACGATTCACATGTCCAGGTGGTTGATTTCCGTTCTGTGCTCTTTGTATAACCTCTGGCTTCCAGACAGGATGTGCACCACTGCGATCAATCCAGGAACCAATGACCTGAGGAGTAATCCTTGCAAATTGATCCAGATTGTGGCACTTGAGTTCTGTAGCAATTGCAGTCGGGGACATTCCATATCCTATGTGTTGCAGCTTGGACAATTTGAGACCAAAGTAAAGGATGTTGCCAATTGATGCGAACAGCATCTGTTGGACTCATGTTCTCTGGTTTGCGTTTCCTCCCACATGAATTTGGATCATGCAAGCTCTCTCGGAATGCACGATGGGGGTGTGATGCCTCTGCCAGGCTGTGGGGAAAGGTAATTGTGGATGACATTGCTGCTTTGTCACGAAGAACATCGTTGACGGTTGTTTCTGGCTTATTGGATGTCTGGTGAAATACAACAGTGAGACGAGTAACAGAAGAGTGTTGGATGCACTCACTTGAGCTTTTAAGTGGGCACAATGAGCACGCTTGCGATTCCAGGCTAACATCCTCTTCCTCACTTTCTTCTCGATCGATTTAAGTGCATTGTTCTCGGCATGCCACCATACTTTGTCCTCACATTCATCCTTCATTGCTGCATCCTGCTGGCATATTGCTATGAGATGTTGATCATGAGAGACAGGCTGAAAGAATTGAAATAAGCCAACACCAGATTCTGAAGAGGTTGCACAAAGATTGATAAAAGGCCGAGGGGCTCGTGGGACAGCAGAGCCAGGTAGTGAAGCCATGGAAAGATCAGTCACGATCTCCACATCACTGTTGTCGGTGTTGGTGTTGCATTGGGAATCACCATCAGAAAGGTCCTCGGCATTGGGTTGGAAGTTGCCATCAGCAGGTCCTGCCGATGATGGAATGAGATTGTCGTGCTGGTGCAAGAATGACATATCAGGTCAATGTTAGATTAATGAAATAAATAGCACACCTGCACAATCCCTAAGTACTCTTGGATATGGAGAAAATGCTTGTTCTCGTCAGTAAAGAGAGGATCGCCAAACAGGTTGTGTTGAATGATGTTGATCATCCCTATGGTACATGAATATGAATCCGACTGTAGCCTGTGTGGCACACTTCCAGATTCTTGGAACATTGGGAATCCGTGTAGGTTGAGCCATTGCTGGATGCGCCTGACATCTTGAACTGGCTATGACCATTCAAGAGTGTCGCCATGTTTGATCCGTTTGTCAGGAGCATCGACAAACGAGACGGCCTAGTGGATCTTTTCTTTGTTGAAAGGTATGATGACAATCTCGAGAGACCCTTCATGAAGGTGGTTGCCAAGATTGCATGCACAGGTGAAGCACCAGTGGTGCTCGTACTGTTTCCAGCAGTCATTGTTGAGCCGGACAACATCAGAGAAGGTAAGATCTTCAACTGAGACACATTCATGAAGACCAGGATTGAGATGAATACACTGGACAATGGACTCAATCATGGTATCAACAACACAACCGTGGATCATCCGTGTTGACAAAAGTTCCACAATGTCGAGGGATCGCAGATCGGACAGCAGAATGTCCCAGCCAAGGGTTTTAAATGAGTTGATGGCATCTTGGACAATGCCAGCCATTGGATGGATGGAATCTTGATGGGTGAGCAACCACTTTTGCGCCTCTTCCCATTGACTTTTTGCAGTGACTGTGTGGCCCATTTGGAGCCAGTACTGCAGGATCCAGAATGGTAAACAAAGCTTGTTGGTAGGATTGACAACCAAGCGTTTGCCATCAAACCAGGCTTGGCCAAAGGATGTGAGCATGCTTTGTGTGTGAGCAAGCGGGGGCACGTGAAGTGCTGAAAGATTGTTGATAAAAAGGATGGGAAGGTCAAAGGAGAATTCAGTAGCTAATGGTGTCATGATGGAGAGAGGTGGAACTGTCATAGACAAGATAAGATGGGCAATTGGCATTGAAGGCTGTGGAATGGTGGCGGCATGTTCAGCAGGAATCTTCATCAGAAACTGTCGCTTGAGAGAGATTTGGGTGGGAGTGTTGGAACTGGGATAAATTTTGCTGTGCAAACGGGTCCATTCTTCAAGGTCAAAATGTCAAACCATGAGTTCAAAAGTGGATTAAAGTTTTTTACACACCTTTAAATGTAAATCCATATGACTTGTGATTAAACAATGTACATGACAATGCAAAATCCGTTTAAACACATGTTGTTTAAACACACATTCATGAAGATTCCATTTATTCTCTCTGCTCCAATCAGCATGTTTAAACATGCAGGTTTAAACCATTTACACAGATTTAAATGCTTAAACAGACATTCTCTGTGCTCCAATCCATGTGTTTAAACATACAGGTTTAAATATACAGGTTTAAACCATCAGCAGAAATTCAGATGATTAAACAGACATTATCCAATGTACTGTTTAAACCGTTAAAACATCAACTCTAGATAATATCACCTTCCAAGGACTTTGTAAATGATATCAGGTCCTCAGCGCGCATAGCAGCTACATAATCAGACAAATGGCCCTCAGTCAATCTTACATGCATATATCCAGCCTCGTCAAGTTTCTTCTTGCAGTCATTCTCCATTTGTCCATACATGTCCGCCTTTTGCCTTGCATAAGCAACATGGCCATCCGAAGAACCTGTCCACAAGACTGAGAGCTGGGACCAAGCTTGTGTCATCCTCTTGAAGCTCCTTATAACTCTTAGAAACTCTGCAAGTTTTTGCTCGACCTGTTCCTGCCACCGTTGCATTTCGGCTTCTGCACGAAACCACTGCACACGGTCACCTGTGTGTTGAAGCAAATTTATGAGTAACCATCTTACGTTTTGTAACAGCCTTACCTTCAGCCTCCCACTCCACCATCTCTTTCGCTGACATTTTACCCCAACCCCCCATGTGCCAAAGCCATCCTTCCTTTCCCTCTTGTGCTGTCGGAACTACTGTCATATTAAGCATACACTTTGAAAGAATAAATACGTCCATACTGGTGGTACCACTGATAAGGTTTCCATCTTGTTTCCTAGCTGTAGTCTTTGCTATTATGGTTGAGCATTACCAAATGCTATACTGATGAAATTGTCATTCATTACCTTTATTTCGTCGACTCATTTGTGTCCCACTAACTGAAATAAGATGTGTGAGCAATGCCCAACAAGAAACAATGACATCGGCAACACTCACTTGGCAACAGTTCCATCTCTCCTTGATTGGATACTTGGCTATCCACATGCACCCCGTGCAGGGTTAGATCACCCGTACTGGCCATTTGTCCATGCATCTGCCACAGCTTGCCATCTGTCCGACGTGAATCACCCAAACCACGGCCGCGCTGTCTTGACTTCATGAAAGTGTCCTCGATGGTGAGAGGAGGAAACGGTGACTCGGGATCATTGCTGTCAACAGCCCCAAGCAATATCAGAGCAAGGCGGGCAGATGCATAAGTTTCCATATGATGATCTCGTCGACTCTGGGCATCTCTAATATAAGATCCTGACTTGGTGTTTTCAGCCTGTCCACGTGCATTCTTGCGTTTCCGATCCTGGATTGCCGTCAAGGTCTTGACTGCAGATTGTATTGCACGTAGCGCATCATATGCTTCGCCTTCTCGCAACTTTGCCTCTTCGATACCAAGCGCTATGGCCTCGACGGTCTGTTGCTCTTCATGCTCGAAATCTGACGGTAGGAAGAGCTTCTCGTGTTCAATCTCACATGAATGTTGTCGAGCCACTGCATCTCCAGCCTTGGGCATCAGAAGTCTCTGATCATCACGCCATTTCATGATGCGCAGTCGCAACTTCCCTCGCCGAGTGCCAATCTCCTTTTCAAGTGACGCAAGGTGGTGTTCACGATCCTCCGCAACTGTTGCTCTCAGTTTTCGTCTAAATACAAATTATCAGCAGTCAAGCGAAACACCACTGAAACGTTCAGACTCACTGTGCATCCTGAATTCGAAGACCCTCATTAAGAAAGGCAGCGATGGAACCTTGGGGAATGTCAGTGTCCGAGAACTTGGACTCCTGTGCAAGCATATGCTGATAAATTGCTGCCTGAGAAGGCACTACAGTATACGTGAGTTTGTGAGTTCCAAGTGCTATCAATGTTACGAAAGACTCACCCTTTGACTTGCAATGTCTGTATACACTCTCCGTCTCTTTCCCCTTTTGCCTGGGCTTACGATCCATTTGATCCCATGCGTCTCGCTGTTCTGCATATAAAATACATAGCCCTCGAAAATGATCACGCTTTTGAATGTATAATGCTTTAGCAAGGTTGAGGTCGTGTAACAAAGTGGACGCTATTGCCACCAGTCAATGAAGGTAATGTTAAAGTTCGTGAGCCACTCACCCATTTTCATTGTCTTGAGCCAGTTCCAATCGCCGTGGTGGTCGATCAATGTGTCTTGGCGATGGCCATTGTTCATTTGTCTGACATGAGGACCAAGTTGATTTGCTTCAGGCCAGTAGTGTTCAGCTGTCTCCCTGTGAAAATGGCCAATACAGGGCATATATGCGGTTGCAAAGGTGTAGAGACACGTCTCTTTGTGCCCCTGGACATGAAGGGCTGGAACTGACCACCGCATCCTACGCACAAGAGGTGCCATATCTGGAAAGAACTTCTCAAATCGTTTGATGACGTGGACCGAGTATGAGCAGTTGCTGTCGTAGGAGCAGATATGGTCAACGTCTGCCTCCTCATCCTGAAGGTTGATGTCTATTTCCTCCGGTGAAGACCGTTGACGAGTGCCATGTGCAAGCGCAAAGTCAGTATTCGCAAATCTGTTACGAGTCCCTATAAGGGAATCGTTCTATACGGTGGATTTTTCAACTCAGGGTCAGACTCTAATTTGCCAAGCCGTGGGAACAATTGTTGCAAACTGTGGGAACAATTTTGAAGCCCTGTGAATAAATTTGAAACCGTGTGACTGCTGACTTTGTAACTGTGAGAATTTGTTGTCTCAAATGAGCAAGAACAATAAGGTCACCAGATCAAAGGTGCCAAGTTGGGAAAGTGTAGTCCACTGCTAAGTCGACTTCATGACAATAATCGTATTCTTTGTTGGTGTAATGTGCATTATGACATATGGATGAGTTGAAAACCTGTCTGAACAGTACTGAGAGTTCTGTATTGTCCAACTAGTATCCCTGCTGTATTCTGAGGAATTGCCAGTGCAATATAGACTGAATGAACCAGATATGATATCTTTGTTTACAGATACATATAACAGCTATGTACATTGGAATCACAAGGAACAGGTTTAACACTGGTTTAACCAGCGGGTTCATCATTTTTCGGCACAAAGTGTTTTGCAGATGTCCCTACCTGAATCCGGGGCATTGCAATTGCACAAATAATAGCAGAAATAAAAGTCTGGACAGTTGTTGGATGTGCATTATGTGCCATATTTGACATCCCATATTGAAGCAGAGAAAGTGCAAGCAGAGCTATCAACATTGAGAAACTATGGAGTTCACACATTGGTACCCCAGATGCTGTTTCAATGTATTCATTGAATGGGCTCATAAGGGTGAGGTGTATAATTTGTTGATGTTTCATCAAAGGACACGAAAATAGTACAATAAATGCAGTCAACTGCATAATGATTCGAGATCCAGACACAAGGACAAGGAACATAATTAGTTCAAGAGAAGCTCCAATCATGCCAGAACAAAATAATATGATTGGAAAGCAATTATTAAATAGCAAAGCATCATATTTATGGCAGGATGGGAAGAAGTGAAGGTTGGGCCAAGATACAATCCAATGGTATCAATGCAGGAACATAGCAACATAGGCTTCTCAGTACAGCAGTGAATTTCGTCATCAATTTAGATATAAAGGAGTAAATATGCTTGTTGTACCTGCAGATTTCGTCCAGTTAATATGACACGTCTTTGAACAAAAAATTATGCATCACATATGCGAAGTAAAGGTAGTTTGATTGAATTTGTACAATGAATTGTAATTCAGTTTCATGGACCACAAACCGAACATATTGGACATGTTCGGTGTGTTCGGTCAATGTGTTCGGTCAATATGTTCAGGTTACTATTGTCATATGTGATCAGTACACATTGAACATTGGATATAGTTAGCTATCCAGTGGTGATACAAAGAGAATATGCAAACATTAAATCTGGATTATAGGTAGATAATGGATTTTCAATAGCTCATTCTCATCTTTTCAGCAAAAAGGCACATTGAGAAATTTGGACTTGGTAGAATTTTGGGTGCTGTGTTTTGTATCTCATGAAATACTGCTTGGATCAAGATGGTTATACAGTTTATGATTCTGGTTGTATTTCGAGCCTAGTGACAGACAAACATAGTACAGATGCAATGACGGCTCAAAGGACAAAAATAGAGAAGAATATGGTATATGTACTTCTAGGCCTTGAAAAGATGAACAACCTTCTCCCTCCAGTCTTCTTCATATGAGCTCTTTCGATGTCATAATTTGACAGTATCATTTTGGGCGTCAAAAAGTACTGGTCTACCTTTTATTTCATCAACAACTCACTATATCCTAAATATTGTTCAAATGTAATTACAGGCGTAGATAGTCCTCAAGACATAGTACAACTTCCCTGTATAACCATCTTAATCCAAATAGTATTTCATGAGATACAAAACACAGCACCCAAAATTCTACCAAGTCCAAATTTCTCAATCGATTCAAAAAGGTGCAGTTGCTGCCATCAGATAGCAAAACAGCTGTAACATATCAACGGGTTGAGTACACATACAATATTATACATTAGCATCGGTCTATATTCATATTATAGAAGCGTTGCCTTGTTTCCACAACACCCTCTGCATCATTACCCTCTTCCACATACCCAACATGCCGTTTGATGGCTATTCTGGGCTGTGTAGTTGGTGTAGGCAAAGCTGTCTTGTTGCGAATCATAGTTGCTTCCTGAGAATATACATCAGTATTCGTTTAATTCTTGATGTATTAAAGTGTTACCTCTGTGAAGTCACTGTCTACTAGTGCCAATGACCGTAGATTCAGAATCATCTTGAATTTATCCTTCTTTACCGGAACTGCCGATATTGTAAACTGAACCTCCACTATATCACCGATTCTAAAGCAAGTTGGGTTTGTTGGAATGAAGCTAATAAATATTTCCATCAGTAGGGATGTGATCCCAATTCATCGTCACTCACCAATGTCGATTTCTATCAGACTTCAACTTGTAATAAAGTACGCAATTGTCCTGGCCATGAAAGTAGCGGGAATTCGCAAGTGAGGTTAATATGCCTTTTGGATCGATGACATACTCGAATGGAATGTGAGAGGAAGTGTTGTCATGTCGGCGATCAGTGAAATATCGGGTTCCTATTGCGAGTGCCATGTAATCCATGTATGTAGAAGGCGTAAAAGCTTGCATTGCTTTGTCAGGAAATTGACGAGCCAGTTTCTGGTGCAGAATCCGAAGGTTATCGATATAGGATTGAAAGCCCGTTGTATCAAGGCCAGTTACGACTATGCTTTGACGTATGAAGGGCGTTCGGCGTTCTGGTTGACTATTGCAGTGATTCATCAGAATGGTATTCAAGGAATTGATACGAATTTAGCACATACCTGGTTGTTATGGGTGGAAGATCTTTCGCCACCAAAATCGCTTGCAAACTTAATACCAATTCTTGATGTTCGGATTCATCATTGGTTGGAAGTGTAAACTTCCAGCAATTTGGAGAGTCAACATGCACAATATTGACATTTGCAATCTGGCAATGCGGTTAATATGATATACCTTTTCAAATCCAATGACTTACGTTTGTGGCCTTCGCAAGCTGACTTTCATCATCGTCTAAGCCTGCAGATATGATTTCCTGCAGATGTTCAGCTGTCAATTTGGTGTCAAATACTAGCCAGTATATATATGGTGGATATTGCTAACATGCACCCTTGAAGTTGTAATAGTTGTCCATCACGTACAAAGCAGTGGTGAGATGTATATTGCGTGGCACAATTTCGTCCACTTCATGGATTATATCTTCCGCCATCACCGATCATATCCATATTGGCTTTTGATGTCCATGTGATGATAGCTTTCAGGATCCGTTTTGCTTTTGTTTTTGTATTGCATTCTTCAATATTGAAGTTTGCGTCATTTTGCATAATACGGATCCTTTCCATGTCTTTCAAATGCACCACATAATGTTGGTTGTCAGCTGTCTGGTTTGGATATGGTATAGTCAAGCATGTACTCCAGCTTTTCCGCATTAATTCTGCATCACAGTATATGTGTGCACAGCATTAAAATTAGCCCCTATCCATTATGCATCAATATCCGTTAGTATACCCCATGTTTCTTAATTTGGCATTATGCATTTTTGTTTTATGAATACCCCTTTTTGTTTAGTCTCCATTCCTAACTTTAATTGAATTTGTCAACAATTCATGAAATCTACCAGTATAAACTTGTGGCGAATATCATGTGGACAGTCATCCATTTTTCATGCATACCTTTGTGCTTTGCATGGAGTACATGGCCCAAGAAGCCTCGTTTGGTATATGAGCATGTGCCAATGGTGGATCCTCTGATGTTATTGTTGAAGTTTTGGATTCACCGATTCATCTTAAATTCATAGCTTATTGTTTTTGAGTGATTTAAAGCGTGAGTGGAGATGATATCCACTATTCCATCAACTTTTACCGCTCTCCAATGCCTCCCAAGAAGTCCACCGCCACAAAATCAAACTCAAAAGCAAAATCCAAGGCCACCATGTATGCATCCCTATTTTACTCGGTATAACTGAAGTTTCTATTGCATGCACTAAAGACGGCCTTCTGCAACAATCGAGAAGCGGAAGAAGGTCATCAAGACTTGGGCTGATGATGATATGTATGTGTCATCATTTTAATCGTTATCTATTTTTGACCAATGGACAGTGTGGCTTTGTCCGATGCTAATGATGATGCCGTCAGTATTCAAAGCACTGGCAGTGTAATGGCACCGTCAACGCTCACAAGGTATCTATAATCACATATCATTGTTATCCAATATGAGTTAACAAATATCAATATCCTCCTAGGCATTCCGTCAAGTTTCGCAACGTTAAAGACGTGTTAGTGTTTCAATATCAAATATATCCACCATGATATCAATCTGTTACAGTGGAAAGAAACGTCAAATGTCATCTCCCAATGTCACCGACAATGACGACAATGTGTAAATATTTTTCATAGGTATTGTCTCATCATTGACAGGTTATCTATAGTAAAACGCCTTCCCCCACCAAGAAATTGAAAGCTGCATCTAATCAATCACGAGACGGTGAGGAAGAGGAGGAAGAGGAAGAGGAAGAGGATTACGGTTCTAAGTGAGTTGTTCGGTTATCATAGACATATCCATTTGTTCAAACAAATCGTTTGACTGTTTAGGCATCGTCGCAAAGTAGCCTTGATGAAGAACCCCGATAAGCCAATTTCGTGTGTATTTTACGTGCCGATATGAATATTCTCATTCATTAATTGTAACAGCGTTTCTAATACTCCATCCAAGAAGTCGAAGTCCACGAAGGCCATCATGCTCGATGATACCGACGATGATAAAGGCTCCAGTGGCGATGAAGGAGATCTGACCTATGCACTGACGCAGATCACCAGGTGTGTTGGATCTTATTACACCGTGGTGTTTGATGTAGATGTCGTGAATCTAGCTTACCATCTCCGAACGTTGATGAGTCCGATATTGGCACGAGGGATCCTCAACTTGTTGACACCTACCAAGACTGTGTCAATATCAAGTATGCAATTGCATTTATACCCTTGTCATTTACTCATAACCATTCAGGGCAGCAGCAATGGTATCCTGGTCCAGTGCAATTGGGAATGGCAACCCACAGTTCAGTGATATCATCACTGACATCTACAAGATCAACAGAAAGTACGTTATTTGAACAGCAATTTGAGGTCAATTTGGTCGATTCATTGGATATAATATAGGTTATTGGTTTCCGCCATTACATTTGATAGATCTGGGAGGTACTCTAATCTCTCTCGTGATAACCCTGCCCATATCTCCACTGGTGCATTTGGTCGCAACTTCTTTCATGCAGTCGGAGGTGGAATGCCGACGATCTTTACATCGGTCATCATAGTGGAGTCCTGCTTTCTCGATGAGCCCAAGATTGGTGGCAATACAAAGCCGGTCAAGGTTATACAGGGTGCACTACTTCAAGGGGAATGGGAGCGATATGTTGGTGCTATTGGAATGGTGATTCGCGAGTCCGAATTTCGGGCCCAACTGTATAAGGACTATGTGTCCTTCTCAACGACCACAGCAAGTGGAATGGATACATCTCCCAGTTTGTGCATTAATCATTTTTAGTTGTAATTCCTAATCGATTTTCATAGAGGCATCGACATCCAAAAATGTACAACTTAGTCCATTCACTCGTCGACCCACTCCATCTTATCATAAGGCCGCTCTATCATTTTACGATATTGGTAAGCATCCGGTCGTCTAATATAAATTGATATCTTAAGTATGTGTTGTCAGTGCCCATCTATGATGCACGCAAAGTCAAAGCGGACTTCACGTCCACTCTCATATCGCTCCAGCAACTACCCATCTTCCCGCACAATATCCCTGCAGGATCCTGTGTCGTTGTTGGACACACCATCAATACATTCAAGCGTGTAGATGACATGATGAAGAGCATTTCACTCAATGTGCAATGGGTCATGGTCTTGGGAGTGCCGAAATGATTGCTCCACTTAGCATCATTTATATTTGTATCTTATGTCTGTTTTGTGAAATAAACGCGAACCGATCCATTGACTGTACAGATAATATTACAAATATGAGTATGGACCTTTGATGTCAATCAACCATTTATAGAAAACCCCTGCAAAAGTGTCTGCTAATGAGCCAATGGGTGCTCGAACGGATTTCGGACCTGACTTCATGTTCGACCAGAGGCTGCATGTGTGATAACGTTCCACCTCGTTCACGAAATAGGACACAGTATCCGTTTTGGAATCCACAATGAGCGATATGTCCATACGGCAAAAAACACTCATCGATGGTTTTCCACCAACCATATTGGACTCTATCGCATAAAGCCCTTCATAGGTCTTTTGGACAAAGTCGAAGAACTCGTTTCTGCCTTGCTCTCGAATAGAAATGGCGCCCCTGTCCGGATTGCACGCCACCGTCTTCAATAGAGTCCCCTGCGTTTGAAATATTCTGACAAAGTTAAGACAATCATACATATGAAATGACAAGTGAAAATGAAGGGCACTCACCTTAACTCATCCAAGGTATAGAAACTTGAGACGATATCCCACTTCCAGGACTTGCTTTCCTTGTTGTACAGGGTGTGCACTGTATACACGACCTTTCCACCAACTAGAAACACACGCCATTCGCCCATCTTACTCAGTGGTTCGATGTACGTTTGCCCAAACCAACGTGAACCTGGAACCTCACAGTTATTGCGCATGTATTCCCAATTTCGCTTGGCGTCGCCAGGTAATAGGACGTGATGACCGGTGTCGCTGTGTGTCCGTTTCAAGACAATATTTGGTGGGAATTGGTCGCCATCATTTAATAATTTTGCTTGAGGGCGTATCGTATGCGTTACATTCAAAGCGACATGAAGCAAGTTTTGATTTTGTATCCATTTTGAATGGACTGTGTTCATCTGCTTCGGAGGCGGCCAGATGTGTGCCGTTCGACAGAGTTCGTCCATGCCAGTCATGAAAATCGACACATTTTCCAGTGTCAATCCGTATTGGTTACCGCTGTCAAGACATCAGTATAATGCAGCGAAAACGGAGCAGAATTAATTAAAGCGATGTCAATCTTACATGTATGACATTCCCATATCCACACCACCAAATACACAATCTGCCGATGCGAACTTTTGCCACGTATCGCCTTTGTCTTGATGGCGAAGTATTGCATGAAGGAACTCAGGCCAAAATATGTATTTGACATTGAAGCGCCGGGCTCCATCCTCATGATGTAGTCGCATTCCGATATAAACCTGTTTGTTGTGAAATACGTTTCAGTATCAACAATCCACAAATTAAACAATAGACATTACCCATTCTTGAATACATGCTGAATAGCGACTCTTGTATGACTTGATGATATGGACGTAACCATCAAGATGGGCAATGGTATCGAGTTCGATGTCGGATATGGTCGTGGTGACGAATGCAAGATCGTTAATGGCTGCGGCTTTGCTCGCGATACGAGTTGTTGGGTCAAGGATAAAAAGGATTTTGAAAACACGGCCGTCATTGTTGCTTAATGTGGTTATACGGCGTTCATTGTTGCTTACGGTGGTTGGCGGTTCCGTTTCACAGTCAGATGATGTTTCCATCTCAGAGTCGGATGATAGCCTTTTGCGTGGAAGGAGATCGAGTTCCGCGGCCGTCGCATTGCGGACACCCTGCGAATTTTCACGTATGTTGCGACCAAGACATACCGACTGCGGACAAATTCCAGACGAAACGCATTTGGGATGTTGGTGTGCGG